>JACEGR010005188.1:0-76612 GCA_014170235.1 Listronotus bonariensis
GGGCGTTTTCCTAGCCATCTTCATAAAATTGGAGTGAAGCCAGACCCTCTTTGTATATGCGGGGAATATGGAGACTTAAACCATATCTTTTTAATTGCCAAATACATATCCAGGAAACCAAAGTTCTTCTAAACATACTAATATCCAAGAATTTTAAACTTCCCATTTGGCTACCAGAGGTCTTAATTTCGAGCGACGTTGATGTAATGAATGCTATCTACTCCTTCTTAAAAAACATCAATCTAAATCTATAATATTTCTTTTTATCTCTTATAATTTTTAAAATTATTGCATCACGTATATACTGAAACCTAATTGTACATTACATTCTCCTTAATCTCTCCTTAAATGTCTTCCTTTTTAGTGGTCCTCTTTGTGTGTCTTTTTAAAGTCGCTCTGACAGACCCCAGGGCGTGAAGCGAGTGTCCCCGTCTTTTTGTGTACATTAGGCTTTTTTCTATTTTTTTTTTAATCTTATACTTCATCGATAATAATTTATTATTTCGTGGCTAAAACACTTAGATTGTAAGGCCAGAATCAGAGAAAAAAATCCCAGTTTATTCTATGATTGTTATCAAATGCGTATTGGCAGATTTTTGATTTAATATACATTAAAAACACAGAATTTCATAATTCAATAGACATTATCAAAAAATATAATGGTTTTAAAACTTTACCACCCAATATAATAAAATTTCAGGCATTTAGGCTTTAAATTTTTTTCTTAAGATTTCACAATAATTCACAAACTTATTGATTGACATCTTATTCTAAAACAACTCGTATATTAAAAATATTTTTAACTTTTAGCAAAAGGAGTACCGAGTTAAGAATTCCAGCATTTGAACCGTTTACCATTCCTGAAATACATTTGGAACAGGGAACAAATGCACTAAATTTTAAAGCAACTTTAAAAAACGTCATAGCGCACGGATTAACGAAATATGACTTTTCCAGATTCGAGTAAGTTATGTTAAGTAATTAATAGTTTAAGATCCAAATTGGAAGCCACCTACACCCATCTGTTTACCGTATAAAAAAATTATAAGCCTTTTATAATAAAAATAGTACAAGGACGTTCCCAGGAGTATTGCGACCATTAAAGCCTTGAGAGGCGTCGACACATCTCGAAGTTAGTTATAAATATTTTTCTTTCCTATTGTAAAGTATATATTTGTTTTGAAAAGTTTTTAAGGGTCTATATTTACTTTTAAATAATTTAGAATAACGACTTCGTAATTAAAGAATGGCACATTTGTTCAAAAAAGAAAAATAAGTGATAAAATTAATAATAGTCCTGATGAGATACCTGATTGCAAAAAAATTGCCTTGCAGCAAACTAATGGTTTTGTTAAGTGTATCCTAACTATGTAAGAAAAACAGTTTCGGACCAAAATAATGCTATAGGGAGTGAAGGAGTGGTAGTTTTTAAGGGTAAATGTGTTTTTTTCAATTTTTGAGCTAAATAACAACTCTTATTAAAAAAATGAAATGTAAAAGTTGTGGATATTAAAAACCTACAACTTATGTAATAACTAGCTTTTACCCTAACCTTAAAAATTTTCGAGAAAAGTAGAAAAAACGGTTTTTTTCGTTTTTCATTTTTATCTTTAACAAAAATAGCTAAAACAAACAAGTTTGCATATTTAAACGCTATTTTTAATTTAAAAACTTTTTTATATAAGAATTTTCGATTTTGTAAAAAGTAATAATACTTTCCTCTTGAGCGAAATTCACATTTTTTTGAGATACCTCATATACGTGTAACGCTCATATGTGTTTTTTAAAAGAAAAACGTTTGTTATATCCTCAATTATTGATTCTCATTTAATTTTTGATAAAAATTCTAAAAAAAGTTAAAATGATATTTAATTAAACGTGCCCTAAAACGTCCGTCAGGTTAGGACTTTCATGTTAAAAATGCAAATTTTAATAGCTTATATTTCGAAATTCAGTCCCGCAAGGCCTATTTAAAAAATCCTATGTGTAGAGGACACTAATAAGTATGTGTAGTTAAAGTTTAAAAAAATCCTAAAAAGTAATTTTTTTGGGAACGTCCTAAGGGTTATATACAGTTACAATTTTCGAAAAATCGATTTGTTTTTAAATTTTATTTTTTAATGTACATATATTTGAGAATACACACAGAAAATTTTATATCGTTTCGGTAAATATTCTCAAAGTTAGATGCAACTTTGAAAAGGCATTTGACAGTGCTTTTATGTGCTTTTCAAACTTTTTAAGCACGTTTTTTTTAAATGGTGTTTTTAAAGTCGGTGACCAACATTACGCGAAAACGACTAAACCGATTAATTTTAAATTTTAACACAAACTTATTAATTTTTTTTTGTAATTAATTGAAGTTTTTTTCCCACGGATAAATATTTATTTTTTATTAACAATTTAGGGCCAAAATTTTGGTCAAATTTTTTTTTTTTTTGAGAAACCGGCATTTTGTCAAAAAAAAATATTTTGCTTGTTCCTTCGATTAATTACTAGATTAAATAAAATCTGTTTGGTTTTTAAATTTTAGAGGATCCAGTTCAGGGATATAGTTGTCACCGCAAAACGTCTTTTTTGAGATGAGCTTCCGGAGATAACCTGTAGCTCCTTTCCATATAAATATTTTTACTAATACTAAGTCTTAAGATACAGTTAAAAGACACCATAATATGTATTAAAATTTTTAGATCAATGAATTTAAAAGTTTTCTCAGAAATAATTCTGGAAAATTCGTTTTTTCGGCCTTCTAACTGTATATAGCCCCTTAAAGGAAGCTATTACTACAGGATTGTCTAAAAATTATAGTCTAAATTTAAATTTAAATAATTATCTAAAAATTTAAACACACTTTGTTTAATGGCAATTTCTATATTGTTTTTACTTTACATGATAGTACTAATAGAACACTAAATTTTATAAATAAAGCTATGAAAAACAGTTTAAATTTAAAATTTTTAAAAATTATTACAATTTTTGGTACATTTTGCATTATTTAAATAGTCATATTTTATTACCTAGCCTTAAAATAAATAAAAAAAGGGGTTCGCCATTATACAAGGGTGTGTCAAAAAGTTAAAGGGTATTTTTAAATTTTAATATATCTTTGTTAAGGGTAAATTTTATTACTTTTCTAACCCAATTTTGTTGGTATTTTTTTTAGTTTTGATGTTCCTAACCTTCAATTTTTTTGTAATGCTAAAATCCCTGGTTTACGTTTAGAAGGAGACTACACAGTAACGGGAAGAATTCTTATAGCACCCATTGAGGGAACTGGAAAATTTACTGCTCAAATAGGTATTTTTGTGGTTCTTATTTATTTATTTTTTTAATTATGGAAATTTATATTTAATTCTAGAACTAAGCATTCTTTTAATTATTTCTATAAAAAGCGACGAAACTCATTCCGAAAAAAATAAAAAAAATTAATTTAGAAAATGGACTTTTTCCTTTATCGTTTTATTTGTTCCATTTCTTTTAGCTTTTTTTTACTGTTTTTTTCCATATTTTGTTTTGTTCTATTCTTGAATATAGGTATATTTTTTTAATAGTTCAAAAGTCTGTGGGAGGCAGGTCTTCGTTGTTTTGTAAAAGCTGAAATTTTGAGCGCATGCTTCCAAAATAGTTAGAAGCGTTCTATCTGTCGACTGGGGAAATATTTTCTACTGGGTATAGTGTATCTCAAAGTATATCGCGCTAATTTATTGTTTATTTAAGTAGGTATAATCTTATACACACATTATTATTACATTAAGAAATTAAATATATGCAAAGTTTTAATAATTATAAATAAATTTATAACTATATGTATTTTGCGGTATTTAAATCCCATTTTACAAACAACTCTATGGAAGGTGGCACGGCTAATATTTATATTAGTTTGGTCTTCTAGCTTCTTTTTCAGTTTATCCAAGGTAGGAACAACTCCGCTTTCATAAAGACAATATATTTTCCTTCTTATTAGGTCTTGATCACTATTGTCTATACGGTGAGATCGAAAATCACTACGCTTTTTTCTTTGGTTCAATTCTTCAATAATAATAATAATATCCCTTATCGACGATATTGGAGTTTTTGTAAGTAGAGATGTTTCTCTTAAAGCTTCTTGTTTAATAAGTTCCCTACTGATTAAAGTTTCATACACACATTTTTCACAACCTGACGCGACATAGTTATGTCTATTCTCGTAAAACAACTTTTTCAAAACGCACAGTAAAAAAGGTTATTCAACACTGCAACTAAAATATTAGAAGAAATATTTATATAAATGGTCAAAACTAAAGAGATATTTATACCTGGCCCACCCCTGTCATTATGAACTTATGGGATTGCCCAATAACAATAGGTCATAAAATCATTAAAGGTTTATTGGGGAATTGCCCGTCAAAAGCCAAAGCGATATACTTTGAGATACACTATACCCAAATAAAATATATGAAATTCAGCTTTCATAAAATTAAAAAGTTGTATTTCAGTTAATTAACCTTTGGTACCTGGTACGGCCAAAGCTACTATGAGTCAAACTTCATAGTTTTCCGTTACTTCTACCTATGTTGGGAGCATGCGCTGACAAACTTTTAGCTTTTACAAAATGACGAAGGTTCTCTTAGGGGCTCTTAATCTATAATATTTGTTACTTTTAGTGATTTAGTAATGTAAAATTTATGTAATTTATTTCCAGATTCATGTGACGTATTTGTTTATCAAAAATATAAACAAATTAAACAAAAGGATGACAAAATTCACGTTATGCCTATAATGACCAACAGTTCTATAGAAGTCAGTGGTCCAAAAGTAAAGCTTAACGGGCTGTTTGGTGGAAATGAGGCACTCAGTAAGTACATACTTTTTTCCACGACCGTTAAAAAATTGCTGTTTTTAATCGTTAACAAGAAGTGGTAAAAAAGTAACTTTTTTAACACTTTGAAGCTTTTTTTTACACTTTGAATTAGTGTTTTGTTTCCATGCCTACTACAATAAACTTAAATATCAATTTATGCAATGTAACAGTAAACGCGATATCAACTGAACCAAACGGTCAAGTTACCTTTGATTTCGCCATTATTACTTTTAGTTCATGTGTCACTAGTTTTAAATTTTGACAGTTTGCGAATAAATTTAATAGAAATTATTGAAAATTAATAGTAATAATAAATTTGGATGAAATTTTATACTGTTTTCGTCTTATTTCTACAAAAAATAAGTACATGCAATTTTCTAAAATTAAATAATAAATGCATAGTTATAAAAAGGATATATTTTCCTTAAAAAATAAGGAGGCTATAATTTTTGTTTAAATATAATGACTGTGCTGCAAAAATTAAAATAAATAAATTTAGATAAATAAAACATGGATAAAAAGTATTTTGGGAAATTTTTATACGGTCGAGGAAAAAATAGTAATTTATGTAACACATGCATAAAGTGTTTTTTTTTACTCATAAGATTACCGCACTCGCCTAATGGCTCGTGCTGTCAAACTTCCCATTCGTTAAAAAAAAGTATTACTTTATTCACTTGTTACATAAATTACTATTTTAATTAGATTGATTGACTACTTGCTTTTTGATAAACAACAATGTTCAGTTTAAAATTGATTTTTGCAAATTTGTTTCGATAATAAGGTTTTACACCTGTATCAAAGCGTTTAGCATAATTTTCGGTTCTCTTGATATTTGAGAGAAAATTAATGCGAACAATTATCTCTGAACATCGCGACAAAAAATTGTAAAAAATCCCAATCTTTAGTCCCTTTTCCTAATTTTTCAAAACGAATTCTCTAAATTTAATATGTGCTAAAAGCTATAATATTTTCCTATTTCATACGATGCTTTATTAAAGATATGCCCAAGATTAAATCTCTATTAAAGAACTCTTTTCTTTAAAAAGAAACTAAAAAGCTAGAAAACCACGTAGAAAACAATTGCAAGTGTTGCAGGGGTTGCAGGTTGCAAAGTTTGCTTCACCTGTCAAAATCGTCAAATCTTGTATTTCGACTAAGCGGGAAATATGAATCATCTTAAAAATACATAATAAACATTTTGTTTGACTTAATTTTTATTTGCATGATTTGTAACAATAAAATTTTATGAAAAGGCCATTTCCTTTTAATTATGTAAAAACATAAAATAATGTCGTTTATCTGCTATTATAAATAAAACAGTTCAAAAAATGATCTAATGTTAGTTAAATACCAATGTTAATAATATGGTTTGAAAAGTATGAATATGCGTTGAAGGTTTGCCTTCAAAAATCCAATATTTATTTGCCTGCAACAAAAAGGCATGCTTTATTTAATCAGGATTGGTATGCCGCCATTTTTGTATGCTTGCCGGCAATTCGCCTGCATGTAAAATTTATTGGCAATTGGGTGTTTATTTAGGGTTAACTTTTTAATGCGTATTAGGTCTTGGCATAATATTGCCACCAATTGCCAATGCTTTACCATCAATGCCAATATGAAAAATGTATATTGCCGGCAAATAGTGATTGCTGGGTTTTAAGTCCACCTTTTACAAAATACGGACGAGCCGCGCCTTCTTAAACGATTTTTTGCTTGAAACGAAAACACTGTAGATAGATGAGGTTATCCTCATTTTATTACAAAAGTGGACTTAAAGGGTTTTGCTTGTACGCCCACGATATATACGTCCGTTAAAATTCATAGTATTTTTCTTTTCCACGATGCTTTATCAAAGATGTAGAAGTGCTACTCAGTGCTGTTCCTGGGTCTTCTGCCGCTTTGTGCAAATGTCCCTGCTGCACCCCTGCCAGAACCGGTCCTGGCTCTACTCCATCACTCTCAAGTAGCAAACAAATTTTAAATTTATTATTTTTACACATAGATAACTTACATTTAGATCCGCAGTGGCAAGAAGCATTTTCGGATTTTTACGACCCCGCGCAGTGGGTGGACAAACATGCGCACTTAAAAGCCGTGGCAAAATACAAACACCGGCACCCTTCGTCCGCGGTCTGACCGTAACGCCCATTAGCTACCGTACTTTGAACAGAAAACCAGGACACCGTCAACAAATTCTTTTCTATAATGCGGATAGTTTGTTTGGGGCCGGGTGCGTTTACCCTCAACTGGTTTGCGCACAAACCGGTTTTTCGCCCATGAAATGTAACTTTTGTTTCGCGCAGGTTATAACATTGGCAATCCATCGAGATCAGTGTTTTTGCAGCACAGTCATTTTATTGCATGTACTTACTTTTTGTAGAAATAATACTAAAACAGTATATACTCCTTTTCAATTTCTTAATCATCCAAATTCATTATTACAATTAGTTTTAAAATTTTGTATTAATGGGTATATTTATAATTGTTTTAGATAATGCAACAAATAAGGCTATCAACGACAACGTAGATGAATTATTCGGAGAACTAAAACCAGTGGTGGAGCACACAATTAGCCGAATTATGGAAGATATTTTGCTTAAGTCCATAACACAAAATATTCCATGGGATGATTTGTACCCAATTAAAAATAAATTAGTTTTTAAAGAAAAACTGTTAAATTAGTTTTTGATCTATGCTTCTTTCATATTACCAAAATTTCACTTAAAATATACCTACACGTCGTGCCAGCTCAATGCGTTTAGTTGTTTTAGTGTCTTAAACACTAAGCAGGTAAAGATTAGACAGGGAACGCATAAGTATCTCTCTTTCATCATATGTTGACGGTTCCGTCTCACTTTGTCGTTGTAGACCGTCTCCAATGATACAATGATACAATGATTTATTTTAGTATTTAACATTTACATGTTTTATACACGTCATAATTAGTTATTAATAAATTATTATCACAGACCTTTTTAGTCTATAAAAGCAACATACTAAACTTACATTTTTCTACAAAAACATACCCATTACCATATCACAGTACTTCCTTTTTTTAAGTTTACAATGGCTTAAAATCACAATAATTGACAACAGTCTAAAATCAAAAGAGTATATTCTACAATTTCGTTTACTTTTATATTTAACTTATTTATTTTTTATTACTGTTAACTTAATTATTTTCATATCACAGTACTATTGAGTTATTGATTTATTGAGGAGGCAACAAGGAGTGGCTTGCAAAGTTAAAATTTAAATATTCATTTATATTGTAAAAAGCATTTTCTTTTAAAATAATTTTCATCTCTTTTAGAAATCCATTCTGTGGTAATGCCCTAATAACTTGAGGGAGTGCATTGAAAAGTTTATTGCCATAAACCGTTTCGGCTTGATTGCAACCTGAGATGTTTTGGTCGCAGGTTTTCCTGGTTTCTTGTGTTGTAAGAATGGTAATTTGCATTTGTAGTATAGCCTTTGAGGTTTGCCTTGACATACTTTAGGCACTGCAAAAAGTACATGCAAGGAACTGTTAGTATACCCAACTCCCTAAATTTATCCCTTACATCATCTCTAAAGCGCAAGCCCAACATTATACGAATCACCCTTCTCTGAAGACCAAAAATGCGCTCTGTGTGGGAAGAATTTCCCCAGCATAGGAGACCATAATTTATATTTGAATGAGCATAGTAACTTGTTTTTAAGATGTCAACTGACACCTGTGCTGACAGAGAGCACATGACATATATGTTCTTTGTAAGCTTGGTAGCCAGAAAATCCATGTGACCCTCCCAGGACAATTTTGAATCTAAATATATGCCAAGAAATCTCTCTTGAGATGAGATAACCTCATCTGCAAGTGGTCTATGAGAAAAAACACATGTTTGGTTTTATTATCATTTAAAATCAGTGCATTTTGGGTAAACCAACCCGTTATTTTTTCCTATGAATCGGAAAGATCTTGTTTTAGTAAGTTAAGGTCGCTGTTTGACAGTATAAGAGTAGTGTCAACTCCTTTCAACGCATTGGCAAAAATTGCCAATGAAGATTTTAATCTGGCACGACGTGTTTAATAATTCCATCCAGAGATATTTTAAGGGTGTAAGTACCATCGCGTTCAAAAAAACTCAGACACTCAAAATATTATATGCTACTAGCTCCTGACTATTATAATTTTTTTTTTTGACTGACAACGTAATACCTGTTAAGTTTGGATAGTTTTATTATTGGGATATAGACAATTCAGGTAATTTATACCAGCTAGGTTTTTTATTACAGAATTAAATTACTTAATTATACAAGTGTAGGAAATCAAGCAAAACAAGCTTGTGTGTGTTTTTTTTTTAAACGCGATCCATCGCTTTCAAAAAATACACACACGCAAAAAATTAAATAAGGTTTTTATTTAAATTAAATAAATCAAATAATTATTACATTATTTAAACAACAACAGGTTATACTCTTAAAAATAGAAACTATATTAATATTTTGTAATAGAGCCATTATTTTCTAATACACTCCGCAAACGTCGGGGCATACTAAACACTAGATTTTGTGTAAGCTGGTTATCAATATGATCCCAAGCTTGCATAATTTTTTGCTGGAGCTCTTCTTGATTTCTTGGTCGAAAATCATGTTGGTGAATTATTTTTAACATAAGCCCCCACACATTTTCGATCGGGTTGAGATCAGGGCTCTTTGGAGGGAACGGCAGCACATTAATATTATTTTCGTCAAGGAATGCATTAATAATTCGGGCCTGATGGACTGGCGAGTTGTCATGCTGAAAAGTAAAATCATCCCCATATACAGCTTCCACCGATGGTAGCATAACTTGCTCTAATATATCCCTATAAACGGGCGCAGTAAAACGTCCTGGAATAACTCTTAAAACCCCTGGTCCTCTGGCACTAATCCATGCCCAAACATTAACCGAAAACCTACCGCTTCTTGCAACCTTTCTAGTATATTGACTATTATATCTCGTTCCAGTGGGTCTATATACTCTAATTTTTCCATTATGACACGACTGGAAAGTTTTCTCATCAGAAAAAATAACTTTTGGCCACAGATTATCTGCATTTAGAAACTCCCTGGCAAACCGCATTCGTCTAATTTTATTTTCTTCCGTCAAAAAAATTTTATTTGCTGCGGACCTATTCCTTATAATTTGGGAATTCCGAATTCTCCTTCTAGCGGTTTGAATGGATGCCGGAAAGTTAGCGACTTCTTTGGCTTGGAGAGCGGTGTGAAATGGATTGGCCTGTAAATATTGTATTAAACCGGCATCTTGCTCCGCATTTGAGCTTTTTTCCGGCCTGAGCCTGGGTTTCTTCTCATATCGCCAAAATTATTGATTTTTTCTTTGCAAGTAGAACGGTGTTCTTGTCTACGCCAATCTCATTGGCTATATTCCTTATTGCAACTCCTTCAATAACTCTTGTATGTAGTATTACTTTTTGTTGCTGGTTTAGACGAGGCATAATATCAGCAGATGCCAAAACTGAATATTTTTTTGACTGACAACCTATACTGACAACTAAGTACCTATTAATTTTTGATAGTTTCATTATTATTATAATATAGAAAAATCAGGTAATTCATAAAAGTCCGGGAGATCAAACCAAATAAGCTTGTCTGAGTTTTTTTTGAACGCGATGGTACAGTATAATGGGCTTTATAGAGTTATTAATTTTTATATTTTTTTAAAGCTGTTATAAGAAACTCTTACGAAAAAATAGTTTTATGTATATGTACAACAAGATTTAAAAAGATCATTTGTCCGACGATTATGATTGTTTCATATAAGTCAATCGGAGTCAGAGACAACAATGAGACGAGCAACTAAATGTAAATAAATTATCCGAGAGAGAGATAGCTGCTGGGCCTTCCTTGTCTGTCTTCAAGGAAGGTAAACGCAGATGGCGCGTGAGTCGACTTTATCGTTTGCCCGCCAAATTCAAATTATATACCTGTGCTATTTTTGCCTTTAATGTTAGGTACTTGTTTTTGTTTCCTATTAATATAAAATATTAGGGTTTAGTTCAATAATTACACACACCTAATTAAAAATGTAATTTATTTGGTCAATATTACCCTAAATTATCTGTTGAAAAGCACAAATTTCATATATACACTGTGATCACTAATAAAAGTCAATATTCAAAGTCCAATTAAAGGTAAAATAAATAATAGTTTAAAAAACTAAAAAAACACGCTTTTATATGCAACCGAACTAAAAATTAGAAAATAATTCGCAAAGTTGAACTTTGCGCATGCAATCTTACATTAAGAAAATGTTACTGGAATTGTATATTGCAACAACAAATAAAAGTCAAATCTGACAAATACTATTTGACGTTGAAAAATATTATAATTAAAATAATGTTTTTACTTTCCCAAGATACTCATAGAAAAAATATTGTCTAACTGCTTTTGCGTGCGGGAAAGTATCCCTTTGCGCACTTGTTAGAAAAATATATAATTTAACGAGATAAATACATTACAGGGTATATATATGATAACGTTTCTAACTTTTGGGAGGTGATTTCTTGCATTATTCTAAGTAAAAAGATCCTTATAACATCCCAGACAACACTATTTGCTGGCAATGTACATTTTTCATATTGGCATTGATGGTAAAGCATTGGCAATTGGTGACAATATTATGCCAACATCTTATACGCATTAAAAAGTCAACCCTAAATAAACACTCAATTGCCAATAAATAATACATGCAGGCGAATTGCCGGCAGGAATACAAAAATGGCGGCATACCAATCCTGATTAAATAAAGCACGCGTTTTTGTTGCAGGCAAATAAATATTGGATTTTTGAAGGCAAACCTTCAACGCATATTCATATTTTTTAAACCATATTATTAACATTGGTATTTAACTAACATTAAAGCATTATTTTATGTTTTTTACATAATTTAAAGGAAATGGCCTTTTCATAACATTTTATTGTTAAAAATCATGCAAATAAAAATTAGGTCAAACAAATTGTTTATTATGTATTTTGGAGCGAATAAAAATAAAATTTATTTATTTATTTATTTATTTATTTATCGACGGTTTACACCATTTTATAATATATGCCTAATTTAACAGTCTGTCAAAAACAACTTACTAACTAACTTATTTAGGTGAAGATATAATTAATAATTTATTAAATAAAAATATATTTATCACTATAATATCGACTTTTAGTTTTAAGGTATAAGACTAACAATTTAGAGAACCAGACATCTTATTAAGTTCTATGTACGTAATTACAACGGTCTCTCAAGATGATTCTAAAACTGTTCAATGACCCATGAATTTGGAGATCTAACCTATCAAAATTACGCTGCATCCTTGTTATTGGATCATGCATGCCATAATTAGTTCCGTGAAATTTAGGGTAAAACAAACTATTTAACCGCGTCCTATGGCAGGTCAAAAACTGTAATTTGCTTAGCAGATAGTCACAGTCAACCAAACCGTTTATAAGCTTAAACAAAAAGCACATTTCAAAAAAAAGTCTTCTATCTTCTAAGCTATATATCTTTAGTGTTTCCATAACCGCGTTATAATTACAATGACCATTATTTAGAGGTATTCCCAACTTAAAAGAGCACGTTCGTAAAAATTTGTTCTGAATACGCTCTAAATCGTGTATGTGTACTCTGTAAAAAGGGGACCAAATGGGGCATGCATACTCCAATATGGGGCGAACAATGGAGCAGTATAAAACTTTTAAAACATTACATGAAAAATCCCTACCAAATCTAGTAATAAAACCTAAACTCCTACTGGCGCGTTGCTGAACACTCATACGATGACCATCAAAAGACAAAGAGCTGTCAAATAAGACTCCCAGATCCTTGATTTCGTTTACCCGTTGAAGAGTGTGATCATTTATAGTATAGTCATATAGAATAGGGTTTCTTCTTTTAGCGAACGTTATGCAATGGCATTTTTCTGCATTTAGGAGTAGTCCGTTTAATACACTGAATTGTATCCGCAGTTGGTTTCTTGTGAAACATTTTTTAAATATTAATACTAAATAGAAAAAATTGCTTTTTAATGTTTCAAAAATTATTAGAGCATTACTCTACAATTGTTTCGCCGAAGGCTCTAATAATTTTTAAAACATTAAAAAGCAATTTTTTCTATTTAGTATTAATAGTAGTCCGTTTAGCTTTGACCACTGTGTAAATGTATTCAAATCCGACTGTAATTTGACACAGTCAGAGACATCAGATACTTTATTGAAAATCTTAAGGTCATCAGCAAACATAAGGAAACTGGTGTTAGATAGAAAGGTTTTAATATCGTTAACGAACAATAAGAATAAAAGAGGGCCACAGTGCGAGCCCTGCGGCACCCCTGATAACGCATTAACCTGTTTAGACACATAATTGTTTATCTTTACGTACTGTTTTCTGCCTGTCAAGAAACTGCTCAGCCAAGCCAACATATGCCTAGAAATACCAAAATATCTCAGCTTAGCCAGTAATAGTGCATGACTAACCTTGTCGAATGTCTTTGAAAAGTCTGTATATATAACATCCATTTGACAACCTTCCTCAAAGGCAGTCAACAGGTGGTCTTGATAAGTCAAAAGATTTGAAACTGTAGAACGATCATGCACAAAGCCATGCTGTTCGTTAATAATAACACCCTTACATTTCCATGTCAAACACCTCGTTACCAGTTCATCAAACAACTTAGGTAAAGCGGACTGTATACAGATGCCCCTGTAGTTCCTTATAACTCTTCTGTCGCCTGCCTTGAATATTGGGGTAATAAAAGAATTCTTCCAGAAATCTGAAATACACCAGACTCTAGCGATAAACCAAAAGGAAGTGTAGTGGCTTGGCTAATGAACAAACACAAGCCTTTAATAAAATCGTCGGGACTCCATCAGGACCACTCGATGTTTTAGTCTTACATGCCATTACCGCATTAAAAACATCTTCCAAACTCAGAGTTATCCTGTTAACATCAACACAGTTCCGTAGGTCACCGTAGTACTCAGGAATGTCGTAGCCATCGTCTGTGTATACCGAGGAAAAGTAATCAGCAAAAAGTCAGCAATCTCAGCACCAACATCACTTACCCCCGGTCCAGGAACATAGAATCTGGAATAGCCCTCAGAACCTCTGAGGCCACTGACATGCCTCCAAAAACTGTGAGGATTCTCAACAAGGTCCCTTTCAGTTTTGGAGACATAGTTTTGATAGCACACCCGCTCAAGAGCCTTGCATTCATCTCTAAGTTGAGAAAACTGCTGATAATCAGCAAATGAACTGCTTTGCTTATAGCGCTTATGAGCAATTTTCTTTTCTATAAATGATGGTAAAATTAGCTACGTTAATTTCGACCGAAGGTGACCGCTTTGTGCATTTGTTTTCTACGTGGTTTTCTAGCCTTTTAGTTTCTTTTTTAAAGAAAAGAGTTTTTTAATAGACATAATTAAATGTATTCATTACCTAATAAGTGTGTGTGTGTGTGATTAATTAGGGATGGCTAGTCGAGAAGGCAAGATATTCAAGTAGACTGTTAGGAGCTGTAAACATTTTGTTTAAAACCTTATTAAAAGTTTTAAAGACGTGTTAATAAAAATATTATATATATTTAATAGTTTTTTTGACATACCGATAGATGGCGTAATGGACAATAAACTACTACGTTTCTGCAATATCTTCGCTTTTTATCTTCTAAACCGTACCCATTAGACAAAAATAATTCGAGAGCGGTCTGCGGTAGGTGATCTCACTTAGCTTTGAAAGATATATCTTCGGCTAGTGTAAAAATCTGCATCTCCAAGTTGGACAGTGTTCCAAGACATGGTACTTTGCATTGCAAGGAAATTGCATGCAGTAAGGAGTTTTTTCCTATTTTAATTTTCAAATAATATATCGCATCATTTTAGCTTTAAAAAAAAAAATATATCCGTCAATTTTCGTCAATAAGACGTCAGCTTGCTGCTTGGGAGTATCTGCATTTGCCCACTTTCGTGTCTTTTTGTTATCTTTTTGCCAATAACTTATTAATGATGGATGCCATCATCTTAAACGCATTTTTTGCCAATAACTTATTAATGACGGATGCCATCACTTTATCTGCAACACGTGGCCTAATAACGGCCAATTGCCCACTTTCGCGTCTTTTTGATACGTTTTTGCCAATGCCTTGCCATTAAAGAGTGTTGGCAATGCCAGTAAATTAAATGTACAACGCCGGCAAAAAATGTTATATGGGATATGTCTGAAAATCAATCGTTTTCAATAACGTCATTAGTATATCTCTATTTTCGTATGTACATATACAATATGAGCAATGCGTTTTGGTTCATCGGCCGGCAATAGAATAACAAAACAAGCACTATGATTCACGCCTGTTTACATGCTGGTATTTAGTTAGATTGTCTCTTTTCTTCACATTGCCCATGTGTTATATTATTTAACTGAACCTGTATGTTGTCTGTATATGTTGTATAAAACCTTTACTTAGATAATCATATATTTTTAATACCTTTTAAAAGTTTTTTGTTTTATTTTTTTCCATTTAGTGTAATATTTTTAAATAAGATTTACATAAATTCTTCTATAAGATAGTGTCTAAGATCGCCTCAGAAGCGCGACAAAAACTTTTTGGGCAAGCGGGAAAGCAGTTTTTTAACGTTCTTTAGATTACTCACACCAAATAAACCCTAGTTGATTAAAATTGCAGCACCCCAATGAATTTAGACTTTTACCTCGGAATCTTACAAAATAAGCTGAATATCTGTACATACCTTTATTTTGGTACAAAAGATACTCTAAAAATCCCCTATGATATCGTGTAAGGAACACGAAATATGCATGACAGCACTCTTTCAGCGGTCTTCGAGTAGTGCGGTTCATGTTTACGTAGAGGTCTACATAGACTTCCCGGGTAGGCGATTGAAGGCATCGTACTAGCGTGGCTGTACCCTTGGGGACCGAGAAAGATTCACGCTAAATTGGGGCTTCTTTCTTTTGGGGCTAAGCGCTGTGAGTGAAGATTCCTAAAGCCTGAAGTTTTTGCGTTTTGGTGTTGAACACATGGTGTCCTCGTATGGTCGAGGAGGTGCGCACGCCTTGCGGAAATGCGTCAGTTGTGAAAGTGACGGTTATGCGCGATACCAGTAGCAGCGGCTGGCTAGACAGTCACAATTTATGCATGTATAGAGAAAGAATTTGTTTTTAAACAGAAAACATAGCTTGAACAATAAAAGGAAAATTTGGGGGTCTAGAACCCGACAAACCAATTTTCCAACTACTTGACGATGGCTATATGCACTAAGTGTCAAAGCCAAAATCCGAAAAATAGAATAGAATAGAAATATGACAGGTCAAAAGTAAAAAAATTGTTCTTTCCAAATATTTTTAATATGCTTAGGCCGATTTGAATAAAATTTGGTACATTTATTCAAAGTGATATGGCGCTTATTTACCTCAACTATATTCTTATTATTGGGTCCAGTGGCGTCTCATTGGACACCGCAACTTATATTATTAAGAAAAAGGCTACGACCTTACTTTTCTGACGTTTTTATATTTTTTTTTATAATTAGGCAATTTATAATACAACTTTTTATTTTCTTTTTTTTTTTTGTATCCACCTTGGTTTTCAAGAATAAATATTGAAGCTACTTTAATTTCTCTAAAAAAGTACCCATGACATTAAAAGCAAAAATTAAAATTAAACAATTATTTGCCCTAAAATAAATTAGCATTTGTGTATTTTAACAAAAATTGTTATTTTTTCTATTTACTAAAATTGACATTTTTTATTTTTTAATTTTAGATTTTATTTTATGCGGTTTATGGCTACTTTTTAAAATGACTTAAAGTGGTTATAATTTTTTTTTCTCGAAAAATATTATTTTTTTATATAGGTCCATAAATAAAAAAATATATATACCAGATGTTGTTGTCCTAAAGAGGAACACTTTTGTAAAAAAATATTTTGAAATTTGTGAACATTGTGAGTTTTTTGGCCAAAAAAACTAGTTTTTATAAGAAAATCGTTTTTCTTTTTGTTTCTTTTTATTTGTAAATTTGGTTAAATTTTGCAAAAATCTCTTTTAAAAACAACTATAGCCAGTTAAAAATTGATTCACTCTACAAGACTTTTTAGATACTCTAGATATAAGATAAAAGCAGCTATTTTTTCAACACTTGTGCTTTGACGACAAAATTTCGTTCAGAAAAAAATCAGATGGGGGATTTTCTTTTAAAAACTACAATTTTTCTGAGAGATTCGTATCAAAAAATCACTTTTTCTTAGGTACCCTACCCTTTCTTATGGAGTTTTCACCATCTTGGTTATCTTGGTATTGTCTAAGAATCATAGTAGAAAACTTAACATGCCTTTATTTTTATTCCATAGTCAGCAGTGTCTATTTTGATGATTTTCCCGACGACACCAACACTTTTTAATACATTTAACATTTTAACGCTCGTCTTAGGGTTAGTTCATAAGCTTGCGAAATGCGATTTGCGAAACTTGTTCTGATTGGTCAATTTGTAACGACTTTCGAATGTTTCGTTACAAATTGACCAAGCAGAACACGATTCGCAATTTGCATTTTGCAAGCTTTTTGAACTAAGCTTTACCGAAACCGGGTCATCCATGATCCGAAAGTTTAATTTTCGAAAATATTTTTCGCCCCTGTAATGTATTTTCAGTAACTAACCCAGAAATGTTTCTAATTTATGATAAGAATATGTTTTTGGTATAATTTATTTAAAAATATATTATACTAGCTATGATTCCCGGCTTCGCTCGGGAGTTTATATGAGACCCAAATAACCGTTGTTCTGAATGAAGTTCAACTACTCGACAACAGATGGCGCCACTACACATATTTTACATTTTTGCCACCCACAACCACCCACTTCCACCCACCCCGACCAAACTCCCTTACTCACAATGGGAGACCAAGGGATATTTGTAACCCCGACGGGAAGTCGATCGGAGTTGCGGATGATAGCGAAAATCGTGGACACACGAACGTACATTAGCATTTTATATAATATATTAGATTTAGAATAGAATTAGATTTAAAAATATATAACAAAATATAAAATATTAACTGAAGCGTGGGCTCGAACAAGGTTGAAACTTACATTTTATTAACTGTATGAGAAAAAAATAGTTATTTATGTAATGAGTGCATAAAGTGGTACTTTTTACAAATGGGAAGTTTGACAATCCCGTGCGTAAAAAAATACACTTTATGCATGTGTTACATACTATATTTTTTCCACGACCGTATAAAAATTTTCCAAAATACCATTTTATACATGTTTTATTTATCTAAACTTATTAGTTTTAATTTTTGGAGCACAGTCATTATATTGCAACTAGAAATAATAGCCTCCCTATATTTTAAGAGACAATTCTCCTCTTTATAACTATACATTTATTATGTAATTTAAGAAAACTGTATGTACTTACTTTTGTAAAAAAATACTAAAACAGTATAAATTCCTTTTAATTTCTTAGTCGTTTAAATTCGTTGTTACTATTAATTTTCAACAATTTTTATTAAATTTATTTGCAAACTGTAAAATTTTAAAACTAGTAACACATGAACTAAAAGAAATAATGACAAAATCAAAGGTAACTTGACCGTTTGGTTCAGTTGATGTCGCGTTTACTGTTACATTGCATAAATTGATATTTAAGTCTATTGTAGTAGGCACTGAAACAAAACACAAATTCAAAGTGTGAAAAAAGCTTCGAAGTTTTCGTTGCTCCATTACCGGCAATTTTGAAGTTGGGTTCGTTGTTCAATGTAAAAGTGCATTCGTCAGTAAAGCAAATATTTTGTAAAAACCTCTGTCAGTGTTTGTCCTCTTCATCATCTCAAAGCAAAATTCCTGTCGTCGTATTTCGTCTTCGTCTCCTAATTCTTGGTGTCTTTCGTACTTGTAAGCGTGGTATTTAAATCTTTTAAAATTCGAGATAATTGTGGTGTGGTCTTGTCCAGTAATGTCCTCCAGTTGTCTCGTGCTAATGTTTAATTCGGCCTCCTCTACACAAAGTATCACGTCTAAATCCCTCTCGTTTTGTACAATTTGTCTCTGATTTTCATGTCGATTTTGTTCTCATTTGCAATTATTGATTATTGTGCCTGTAGTTCCAAATTTTTTATCGTCCGTTCTATTGTCGATTTACTTGGTATTTGCCTATTGGAAAAATAAATAAAAACATGTCCGCTACTCTTCGATAACTATTTCCCTGATAAAACCATTTTATAATAGTGATTTTTTTCCTGATTTGGGTAGTTCATTATTCAAAAATGATGTGACATTGATCCGACAACTTGAGAGTAAGAGGTTAAATAATTTTCATGGTATTTTATTGTAAACTTCTAATAATACAGAGCGCGTAAGAAGATGGGAGATTCGTAACTTATTTTAGCATTTATCTCTTAGCTGGCGGACTGAGAAGAGCCGAAATTTGTACACTGGATACAACTTTTTGTGCTCTTTAAAAATCCTAATAATATTTTCTTCTAAAATAATTAGGGGAGCCAATATTGGACCATTTCATTATTTTCGTTTAAAAACCGTTTGTGCGATCATAAGAGTTACAAAGTTCCGTTATGCCCGTAGACATAACTTTACACGATTTGATTTATTTATGGTTTACGCTATAGAGTATTTTGTAGGAAAAAATTGAAACAACGCTGTTGTAACTACTTGTAACTTAGAATGTTGTTCCATAACTTCCGCATGTTTTTTGTGGTATTGTATTTTTTTCTTAGTCGGCCTTGGAGGCAAACAAAACTGATATAATAAGGACTTACTCTTTTTTACTTAGATCTTTTTTCATTTGGTTGTTTTGCGACTGAGCAATGCTTAATTTGCGTTTTTACCACTATTTAATGCATTTTGCAACGCAAACCAAAGATTTACTTGCGACATAAGTAAAAAATACAAGATCATACAGCCAGAATTAAAAAAAAACAACCTTTTATTTTATTAGACAGTTACTTTAGGTAAAGTACATTCATACTTATTCCGTTCTCACTTCTTGAGGCCAGTAAACGACCCTTTTGTCCCCTATTGTCGGCCGGCGCTTTAGCCAGGTGTTACCTGCTATAAAATTTGAACAGAACAGGGTGGAATTTACTTTTTTATAGGAAAAAATAGAAACACATTGATAATCACATATTTTATTATTAATAGGAACAAAAATATTATTTATAAAATATACCTAGGGATACTATAATTTATTTTTTTAAACATTGTCATCACGTGACTAACTGACGACTTTCTAATAGCGTTTTTCGACATCGCCTTCGTTTAATGTTCATGGAGAATGACAAAGAAAGAATATAATTTACTTGTCGTTGATCACTGCGTCAAAAAGTCACGTGATGGCAATGTTTAAAAAATAAATTATACCTACTCAGTCATTTAAAAAAATATATAAATAAAAAGCTTTTAAAAATACAATATACAATATAAAATAAAAAGTATCTAAAAATATTACAACTTATAATTATTATTAGGACCTATTCAATTAAATCATTGTCACTATCACCTATCACCTGTACCTATTTATCAAATTACACAAAAGGCCAAGTAGTTTCATTATACCTTTACTTAATTAGGTAGGTAACCATATTATTCATATTATTTCCTTAAAAATTCAAATTGTAATTGTTTGTGTAACTCTTAATTTTCTTACCTTAATTAATAATACGTTTTGAAAATTATTTTATTTCTAAAAAAAAAAATACCATACATTTTCAATTTGGCACCTCAAAAGCTGCGCGCGCTCCTTGAGAAATGTAACGAGACACTTCGTTACTGAGTTCCGACAGTGCATGTTGTCAAAAATTTAAAACACCTTCTAATTTCGCAATAATTTTCGCTATATTTCGCAAAAATAAGACTTTCTAAAACTAAATTCATAGTGACCACAAATGATTTTTATGGTGATGATATACAGGGAAACCTGAAGCTGAAAAAAGCAGAGACATAAATCGAGGTAACGTGCCGCCATTATTGTTCATTGAATATTGTATGGTTCGGTTTATTTCTTTTTAATTACTAAATAACACGCTTACAGTCCCGTGTTATCGAAGGAAATTAATTCTCTTAAATTTTCCTACAAACATAAACAGTAATAAAAGTTACCTAGTACCCAAAATTATGTTTAGAAATACTAACTACATACCTGTTTCCACATTTTTACATATTTTTAGACAATTTATATATATCTATCAATATTTCAATTGCTTCTCAATGTAAAAGTAAAAGTCCACTCCAGCCCTGCCTGCAGCTGGACGATGTCTGCCTGCCGGTAGGAAGATTTATTGGAGGCAATATAATCGAAGTCCTTAAGTTAGAACGGTATAAGTATGAATTTACTTTACCATACAACATAATTTTATGATAACTCCAATTAACACTATTTGCAACCAACAAAAGATGGTACAAAAATAAAATTTCGTGTTATATTTGAAATCACCCTGTAGATATTTTATGTACCTAGTTTTATTTTCCGGTATCATTAGTTTTAATTTTTTATGCAAAACAATTTTACCTTGACCAAAATGCCACTAATTATATTAAAATATTTTAATTTAAAATAAATGTTAGAATATCTTATTTTATAAGAAACAAAAACAAATAGTTTTTTTTCGTCTATGCACACGAGGATTTTATATAATAATTTGCATAAACAAATCAAATCAAGTTTAGTTTAAATTATTCGCAACCAGAACTAAGACGTTGTTATTAAAGAAAAAAAAGGAAAATGGCGTATCAAAAACAGTCAGTTCTTTTTTAACATGTTTTTTACTGTTACTTAATAGAGGATTTAGCAATAAAGACATTTCAATACTCCATAAATTACGTAAGTTTGGCAAAAATATACATATGTAAAGCAAGATATTTTATTTTAAAAAAGTCGTTACAATTTTTTTATTTGGCAAAATAACATCTTTGTTATTTTGAATCCCTCTGTATATCATGATTCTTTTAAGGCTTTTACCTAAAAAAAAATTTTCACTAAATTGTTAAGAATATACAGGAGGTTCTTTAAAGACATGCCTATATTTAAGGATGTGATTCTTGGACTCATTTGAAGAAAAAAATTCGGTATTTTTCTAGAAACCTACGGCAACACCGATTTTAACGAAACTTGGTACGGGAGTTTTTTGGGGCGCTGATCACAAAACCGAAAGATTTTTTTGGCGAAACGTTTCGTTCTCGAGATATTCATTATCAAAGTTGAAATTTGAACTAAGCTTATTTTCACTATATTCCCCCTTTTTTTGCACACAATTCTTGATTTAAAGCTAAAGTGTCACACAATATTTGATTTTCACCTTTTAAAACCTCGTTTTCTACATTTTTAACATTATTTTTGCATTAAATTGCGTGGCTTTTCTTTGATAATGCGACAACCATACATACACATAGGGCTTCATGGCACACTGGGATTGAAATGATTCAAAGTATAGCTATGCAATTTAATGCAAACATAATGCAAAATACGTAAAAAACGGGGTTTTAAAAGGTGAAAATCAAATATTGTGTGCCACTTTAGCTTTAAATCAAGAATTGTGTGCAAAAAGAAGGAAATATTGTAAAAATAGGATTAGTTCTTTCAGATTCGGAATCAGCGCCCCAAAACTCCCCGTATACCAATTTTTGTCAAAATCGAGGTTGCCACAGGTTTCTATAAAATTACCAAAAATTCTATGATCATAGTATGTCCTAAACTTTAAAATACAGAGTGTTTAACTTGTAACAAAAATATTTATTTTATTATTTTAAATATCATTTACTCAATTTTGTTTTAATTTGGCAATGTTATGTTTGGCATTAAGGGGGTAATTTATCACTTACACATTTAACTAAAAGAATATTTTTAACAAAATACGGTACACCACTGACTTTGTAAATGTATGTAACATTTTTGTACTTTCTTTAGATTAAGCAAATAAAAATATAGTTGTCATATCTTCTTATTGTTAATCGTATATTGTTTAGTCTTAAGTCTAAGAGAAAAAATCTAATTAATCTCTTGCTTTTAGACCATAAAGGAAGCATTGGTGGAACTTCTTCTTTCAAAATTAGGTTTTATAATTTTTTTCATTAACAATTGAAGACGTCAGTGAATAAAGGTGTTATGTCAACTACTTGATTTGAGTTATTTAGATTTTGACATGTTTGGACGAATAGATTTTTTGTTTATTTTTTTTTACGGATTTTACATCACAAGCAGACAAAACATTTTTATTATATTTATAAAAAAATATTGCCATGTTTTAGGTTAAAATGGGCATATAATAACTTATTGCAGTACAAGTATCAGAATAACAAAATGTCACATAACACCCCTTATCTTATATATATTAAAAGTGTTTTCAAAATTTTTCAGTTTTTTCAAAATTTTAAATCTTATATCTCAAAAGTAAAGTCGTTTAGGACATATGTCCGTAAGTAATTTTTTTCTTCAAATCTTTTCAAAAATTACCCCCTTTAACATTTTTGCAGTTTAAATTTTTTTTGGTCGATTCTACTTGACAAAATGAGGGTAGAGCTTCATATCATTTTTTTCAAAATGTGATTGGTTTTCGAGTTACAAGCCGTCAAAGTTCAATTTTGAGTTTGTTTTTTTCGCCATTTATTTTTTAACCAATTCGGTTGATATTTGACACACAAATCGAGCTTTGCAGATTCTAAAATTTTAAGACAAAAGTACTTTTTTAAATACCGCCAAATTTATTTACATCATAACTTTTTATTTTGACAGATATTGAAAAGCTGGAGGACGCCATTTTATAGACAATTAAAAACTTTAAAAATAAGGTACTCTTTATTAAAATTAATAAACCTCACCGTTTAGGCACCAATAGACATCAAAATTTTCATCAATTTCAAACTATCTACATACATACAGGGTGTCCAGTAACTCAACCGACAAACTTAACCAAACGATTCTACAACAAAAATAAGAAAAAACTTCATATAAACATATGTCCTAAACGTCTTGGGTTCACCCCCAGGAAATAAAATTGTCTAGGCCACTATGCCGGAGTGAATATAAAAATATAGTAAAATATTTAAAAAAATACGTGTTGTTTACCTTACTGGAATATTTTAGCATCATATTTTCCGACCTGCTATAGAAATGATCCAAAATTTAGCAAGTGCCTGGTAGATGCTACTAATCAAGTAAGACCATATATGGGTAAGTTTAAAATTTAGTTGTATAATTTGGTCATTCAAGCAAAATTACCTTTTATATCATACATTTTTTATATTATCTTTCTAACTCGCTAGCAATTTGTTTTCTTTATAATAATAGAGACATTTTGCACCCCTTATTTTGCAATTCCGTTGTGGTTAACGTTATTCTAAGACTGCGCAGTAACGCAAACATGATCCTTTATCGTTATTAACCATGAATACCGAAGAGCTTATCGTTATCGTTATTGTTAAACTGCGTGGTTGCCGGATTGTAGAAATTTTAATATCAATTATTTAAAAGGTTAAAATTTTATTGCCGTATTAATTAAAATATCATTTATACAAAGGCTCTAATTAGCGAAAAATCTATAGCAGTAATAAAATTCAAATAGTGTTAAGAAATTCAAACGGACTTGCACTTTTACGGATATTCTAAATCAGTAATTAATTTAGATGTTACAATCTGGCACACTTGCTTTTTATTCTACCAAACTTAACCTTACTTTTTGTGTTTTGCTTATACTGTATTGTTTGCACCTACTTTAAACAACGAAATAAACAGAAGTGTTTGCATATATTTAAATATCAGTTTATATCTTATGAAGAATAAAAGTAATACTGATTTTTCGTTAACTTTAAAATCGGTGAACCACAGGCAAAAATAAGGTTATGTGTCGACAGAGCAGACGCAAGATATATTTCTTAAAAGAGGCTGCAAAATCTCTGTCCTAAACTGCTGCCGTAATCGTTATGTTTAATAACGATAACCATAAGGAGGCCAAAAACGACTGTTATTTTAAGAGGTGCAAAATGTCTCTAATCATTCGCGGCCGGTGGCTTTTTTCTCAGGTGGGTCAAACTTTGTAAGCAATTAATTGTGCCCCGCCAGGCATACAAGAAAAAAAAATTCTTTTACCAGTGTCGTCCATGAGAGGCTTAAGTTAAATATTTTTAATAAAAAAATGGTAGGCCACTGCATTTTTTAAAATAAAAATATTATTTTAAATTCCCATTTTGTTTGGAACAAAATGATCTTTTGACTTTTTTATTTGATGCACGGTTTTAGGATTAAAATTAACATTTAAATATGCAAATATGTTAATTTTCGTTTTTTTAATTTTTTATGCGTTAATGGTGAAAATTTTGGTTTGTACAAAAGCACATTCTTATTTTGAAATGTAATATGTAAAGAAAGTGTAAGAACTGTCTGTTCTATATTATGAAAAATAAAGGTACTTTTCTCCTGAGAAATATTCATATTTTTTGACATACCTTGTCTACCATTACATAAACTTTACATTTGATCATTGCATTTTGGGTTTTAGAATATGCAAAACAAAGGAAAAATAAAAAACTTTGCTGTTGCAAATTTATTAATTACCTACATCGCCATACCATCAAAAACTTCTTGTTAAATTGCTAATATTGAAATTTTTGACCCTGGGTTTTGGAGCCCCTAAAGGATGGCGCCCGTGTGCACTGCACACTTTGCACACATGGTAGCGGGAGCGCTCCCAAACAGGAAATTTCATTGAGCCGAAGACTTATCAAGCACAAATCCGGCTTTGGCTTCAGAATGCACCCTTGACCCCGCCTTATCCCGGAAACAGTATTTTAGGGCCTATAGAGGCCATTTTCTGCCCGTGGGGCCAATTTCAGACGTGTGGGCCATTTCTGAGCTGGAAATCGAATTCAGTGTCGAAAAATACATGAAAATACATATGTCTTACTCTTGTGTAGAAACTTTCATTTTTTTCTAAAATAAATTTTTCCGTCCTTGTATATTAGTATAGTTTTCTTGTTGTAGAAAAAGGAGTACCAGAGCTAGGAATTCCAGCATTTGAGCCATTTACTATTCCTGAATTATATTTAGAGCGAGGAACAGAGGCACTCAATATTAAGGCAAAAGTAAAAAATCTTGTTCTCTATGGATTTACAAAATATAAATTTTCAAGATTTGAGTAAGTTATTTTTGATTATTGGAGTACATTTGTAAAAAATATTTTATATCGTTAACTAAATTCTGGGGTTTAAAAATAGATCATATTTAATTATTTATTTTTTTAAATTGACATTTTTTTTTATTTCGGCACCTCCCTTTTGATGACTACCCCTCAGTTAGTTTTGCTTCATCTAATCTCTGTACAGAAAAAGTTGGATAAGCAAGTTTTTTCGAATTCGTAAGGTTTAACTCACATATTATTCCCAAGATGTAACAATAAAATTAATTTTACACTTTTTAATACTTATTAAATCCACTGAATTGTATCCGCAGTAGGTTTCTTGTGAAACATTTTTTAAATATTAATACTAAATAGGAAAATTGCTTTTTAATGTTTTAAAAATTATTAGAGCATTACTCTACAATTGTTTCGCCTTTCTAGGGCTTCATCAAGAGTACTTCGTATACTAATATACCCATAGGTAGGTCTCCAAATTCTTCTTTATTGTCGGAAATTTTTATGGCACATTTTGAAAAAGTTTTATTTAACTCTAATAACCAACTAATTAAACACATTTTTTATTGGAAAAGATATGTAGACGATGTTTTTTGCATTTGGAATAGCACAGAGAGAAATTTAGATAAGTTTTTAAATTTTCTAAACTCAATAAATAACAACATTCAGTTCACTATGGAAAAAGGAAATAAAAATGAGATAAATTTTTGGATATAAACATTAAAAATATTGACAACCACATTGAATTCGATATTTACAGAAAAACCAACGACGACAGACACGGTAATAAATTACGCATCGAACCAATCATGGAAAATAAAACTATCTTCTTTTCATAGTTTAATTCACAGACTTGTCACTTTCCCATTAAGTCAATCAAATTTTAACAAAGAACTCTGCATTATTAAACAAATAGCAAGAAACAACGGATATAAAGAATCACTTATTGATAAATTGTTAACAAAGAAAAAACAAAAGTTAATTGCTAAAGAGTTTTATAGTATTACAGAACCTAAAAAACAATAATTTTAAGTTTATCAATTATATACCAAACATCAGTAATAATGTATCCAATAGACTCGATAAGTTGGGCTGTAAAACTGTGTCTGTAAATAAGAGTAACCTAGGTAGATTATTAGTTAACAATAAAGACAAAACAGAAAAATTAGATATGTCAGGGGTTTATAAAGTTAATTGCGCAGACTGTAATGCGGAATATATTGGTCTAAGTGGAAGGAGCATAAAAAACAGAGTAAAAGAGCACAAAACATCAATTTTAAATGGTTTAAAAAACACAGGCATTTCAAAACATTGTATAGAACAAAACCACTTTAAAGATCTTAATAATGTCAAACTACTCCATAGAGAAAACAAAGGTAAAAAATTAAATTTATATGAACAACTAGAAATTAAAAAATCACTTATAGACAATACAACTCTTTCTACTAATGATCAAATAAATTTCGCAGATATGCCAATTATAAATAAATTTATTACCACATCTGGGCCGCATAATAAAAACCCCTAATAATATTTTATAGACCTTTTTGGGAAAAACGTGTTTAATGGTTCTGATTGTGAATATTCCTCTTTTCTAAATTTAGTATACGAAGTACTCTTGATGAAGCCCTAGAAAGGCGAAACAATTGTAGAGTAATGCTCTAATAATTTTTGAAACATTAAAAAGCAATTTTCCTATTTAGTATTAATACTTATTAAATCACTTTTTCTTTCATAACCTTTAACAACTAACTTTTAATTTTATACGTAATAAACTGATATAAAACGTGACGCCTGGAAACTCCAAGCTTGCTTCGGGGAACATCGGCGCTATCCGATCCACGTATGATTTCATTTCCTCGGCATGTTTCAGACCGTACGAGATGCGGTCGTGCTACGATGCCGGTCTTGTGGGACATCGGTGCGGTTATTTGTGGCCAGACTTTTACCTATACTACACTTAAAGTTTGGAAAAAGGGGAACGTAGATAGGTAGGAAAATCTGATTTAATTAAACAAACAGATATACATACATAAAACAATAGACTTAGCTTGACAAAAATATTTTATATATTTTTGACGGCATGAAAAGTGCCTTTAAATGTTTCCGCATTAATTTACCCGACATTCCTCTATCACCGCGAAATCGGGCTCGGTGCGGTTATGTGTGGCCCGACCTTTAAGCGTGTCTCCCAGTTTCATTTTTGTTTATTCGATAAAGAAGAAAATCAAGAAAACTACTAGAAAACTAAACCCTTTCGTGACAGCAAAGTCAATAATTATTAAAGTTAGGTTTACTTAGGTTTTAATTCGGCGGTTTTTATTAAGTTTTATAAGCATAGCCGCCGGACAGCGGCATCTACCAATAAAATAAGAAAATTCCGGTAATAACAACTTAATTTAAATTAAATTAAAAATCTTAATATATATAAATCTTGTGTCACAATGTTTGTCCTCAATGGACTCCTAAACCACTTAACCGATTATAATAAAATTCTCACACCATGTGCAGTTCGATCCAACTTGAGAGATAGGATAGTTTAAATCTCAAATTATAGTCGCAATTTTAATTTATTGCTAATTATTTGTCTGTTCGACTGGGTTGAGTAAGTAATCAATAGATGGCGCTGCTATGGTAAATCTACGAACGTGTCATATAAGCTACATTTTAACAGCATAATAACCACGTGTTGTTGACGCTATAAAATTAATTAAATTTATTTTATTGGGTCTCATATCAACTCCCGAGCGAAGCCGGGAATCATAGCTAGTATAATATATATATATATATATATATATATATATATATATATATATATATATATATATATATATATATATATATATATATATATATATATATATATATATAATTCACTTTTGTTTACTTTGTTTCTTGGGATTGAGGTTTTTTTTTTAATTAATAAAACAATAATTTACATTTTCTGACATTTCGCCTTACATGGAGGCATTTTCAAAGATCTATTTATTTATATTAACGATAGTCTTTTGGCATGTTCCTACAAAATAATAACGAGTTAAACCAATATTAATTATTTACAAAACATTAAATGGATGATTTTTTTACATTTAAAATTCTTATATTTATATAATAAAACTGACACAAAGGTAGACATAAGACAATTTAAACTACATTTTAAAAACAATAAAAACTAATAAAATAAAATAATGGGATACGCACCTTGAAAAACATACCTTTTATATTAGATATGTATTAGAGATTAATGCAACTGTTTTGTTGGTAGTCGGCAGGATAAGAATTTCAGTTGATTTTTTATTAACTAAAAAATTGTGTTAATATGGTTTTAAAAATGCAATCTTAATCCTATGTAGTACAGATAATTATGTTATGTTTGAGATAGATACTCTTATTATTTTATTAAATTGTAATAAATTTGACTTAATTTTTCAATGTCTTTTTTGTTTGACTATCTCAAACATAACATAATTATCTGCACTACATAGGATTAAGATTGCATTTTTTGAAACCATATTATCATCAGTCGGCAAACAGATACCGTACCCTAAGTTTCCGAAGAAGATGGATGTGAAGCCATCGAAACGTCAAACAGAAAATTGTTTAAACACGCGAGTTACCCGAGAATCTATTCCTTCATATATATATATATATATATATAATTATTTATTTATTTTTCTTGGGAATAGGTTTTTTTTGTTAATAATTAAAACTACTTCATTACATAGCTAACATGTGACGTTTCGCCCAGCGTAGTGAGCTTTTTCAAAAATATATATTGCCTTCAGGCAACAACCTACAAACAATTACAAAAATTACTATTTTTTTATCACAAATTAAAATAATACATAACAACACATTAAAAAAACTTTACATAACACTAATTTTACAGAAACGCACCGCGAAAAAGATTGTTATAGGCTCACATCTTATTTTGATTTAATAAAAATAAAAGAGTATCTGTTGTAGGAATTATTTTTTTTTATTTAAGGAAGCAAGAAGGTTTTTATTTTTATGTTATCCTTATATCATTAAAATAAAAAAAAATGTTTTTCTGCTTTACTTTGGTTGAATTTACTATATTATAATACAGATAGAAAAATTTTGTTGAAATATTATACAGTTTGTCGTGGTTTTAACCTGGATAAAATCTGTTTTTAATAAATTAGATTGTGGTAAATTTGGCTTAGATTTCTCAGATCTTTTTTGTCATTGACAGCTTGTTGTTCTTTCTTTATATAAATAATTTCTTTAACTAAAAGTTTCTGATAGTTTTGGTCCTGGGTAAGTATGCATGAGTTTGACTTTGCAAACACCAGTGAAGTAGTTTTAATTATTAACAAAAAAAACCTATACCCAAGAAAAATAAATAAATAATTATTGGTTTATGGTTTAAGAAAGAAAAATAAATTATATATATATTTTGTTTTAAGTGACGTCCTTTACGTTGTTGACATTCTTGATCCGGACACAAGAATAAATATATATTTATTCTTGTGATCCGAGTTGCATATTTTTAAAAACTAGGCGACAATTTGCTCGCGGAATGACGTTTATTTGCCGCACAATGTTTTGTTTAAGCTGGTCCCACGGGGTTGGATTATTTTCATAGACCCTTAATTTTAGGTAACTCTACAGAAAATAATCAATTGGAGTAAGATCCAGGCTTCGAGGGCGCCACTGAATATCACCACTTCGTGAGATGAGACTTCCAGGAAACATTTCTTTTCACAAATCTATGGATACTGTGAAAGTGTGGCAGGTGACTTCATCTTGTTGAAATCAGGTTGTAGCATTATGTCCTTCAAATTGTTAAAGAGCTGGGACTAAGAATCCCTGTAACATCTCATAATAGTTATCAGCTCCACCGTAACGGCAACTCCTCTTTTATTTTCAAAAAATATGGACGAATAATTTCACTTGCTGATATTGCAGTTCACACAAAAAGCTTAGGAGAATGAAGAAGACGTTGATGTTTCTATCGGGGAGTGTCCACTAACCAAAATTGTCAATAAACCATAGATAACCTACATTTAGATCCGCAGTGGCAAGAAGCATTTTTGGATTTGTACGACCTCGCGCAGTGGGTGGACGAACATGCGCACTTAAAAGCCGTGGCAAAATACAAACACCGGCACACTTCGTCCGCGGTCTCGACCGTAACGCTCATTAGCTACCGTACTTTGAACAGAAAACCAGGACGCGGTCAACACATTCTTTCCTATAATGCGAATAGTTTGTTTGGGTCCGGGTGCGTTTACCCTCAACTGGCTTGCGTACAAACCGGTTTTTTGCCCATGAAATGTAACTTTTGTTTCACGCAGGTTATAACATTAGCAATCCATCGAAATCAGTGCAATAAACGCCATTCAGCGAGCAATTTGTGGTCAAATTTTTGAAAATAGACAACTCCGGATTAAGAATGTCAGCAACCTGGGGGACGTCACTTGAAAAATATAATTTTTAGGTCATAAACATTTTCATTATTTGTAGTTTCAAATAATATCAATAAAATTTGTGTAAGTTTTGTAATGTTTGTTTAATTGCATATTGAAACTGCTCATACAGTTATGGCCCACCAGTATTTACAGGTTTTTATTTTTCAGTTTTGATGTTCCTAATCTACAACTTATCTATGAGACCAAAATCCCGGGTGTTAATTTGGAAGGAGATTACACAATAAATGGACAAATTTTAATTTTGCCCCTTAGTGGAAATGGAAAATTTACCGCCCAAATTGGTATTTTTAAATCATTAAATTCATTTTACATAAAAATAAGGAACTTAAGCTGTTTTTAGTCTTTAAATACAAAAAAAAGATAGTTATTTTTAAGATTTTTAAAAACAACACATTGGCGGAAAAACAGGTTACTTTAAAATTGATTTTTTTATCTTTGAAAAATACACGAATGCTGAAAGCCTAAACACTAACGTATTGTGGGTGTCTTAAGCGAGGTAAGATGGAGTTTGTTGATACGAAACTAGGTCATACATTCCAGAAACTGTTAGGATAAAACAACGAACAAAACTAAAGTTTGGGGCCCTAATACAGTTGGGCCGTATAGTGATACATACGTGCGTAGCCACGATTTTCTCTGTTAGTAGCTGCAAGTGAAGTATTTATACTGGACAATTTATCCGATCAAAAGCCGTGAAAGAGCTTATAAAAAAGCAAAAGGTCCCCTACATACCAAAATTATTATTGGAATGTACTGTATAAACATGGTGCTGGTTTTTAAATCTTGTAGTAACAGTTCTGAAGCTAATTCTAGTTTGCTTTTTTTCAAACATTGCGTGTTTAAATTTAGGATCTCCCTCCTACCTTTTAAATTGTTCAGTATTATTTTATGAAACTTTAGGGATTCTAGAAAGACCAGAAGAACCAAATTTTAGGCAAGAAATAACAAATCTAAGAGTCACTCTTTCCGCGGTCTTCGAGTAGTGCGGTTCATGTTTACGTAGAGGTCTACATAGACTTCCCGGGTAGGCAATTGAAGGCATCGTACGAGCGTGGCGGTACCCTTGGGGACCGAGAAAAGATTCACGCTAAATTGGGGCCTCTTTCTTCTGGGGCTAAGCGCTGTGAGTGAAGATTCCTAAAGCCTGAAGTTTTTGCGTTTTGGTGTCGAGCACATGGTGTCCTCGTATGGTCGAGGAGATGCGCACGCCTTGCGGAAATGGGTCAGTAGTGAAAGTGACGGTTATGCGCGATACCAGTAGCAGCCGCTGGCTAGACAGTCACAATTTATGCATGTATAGAGAAAGAATTTGTTTTTAAACAGAAAACGTAGCTTGAACAATAAAAGGAAAATCTGGGGGTCTAGAACCCGACAATCCAATTTTCCAACCACTTGACGATGGCTGTATGCACTAAGTGTCAAAGCCAAAAACCGAAAATAGAATAGAATAGAAATATAAACGTCAAACTAAGAGTGGGGCGGGAAGGGGGTCTTGTAGCACATCATTTAAAAGCTCGAGACAAGTACTTTAAAACCCCAGAACATAGAAAAAGAAACTAAAAAACTTTAGTTTCTTTTTTTAATGCTCTAGAATATTAAGTCAATATCCTGACCTCCTACAAAATAGTAAGACAACAAAAACCAAATTTTAGGCAAGAAATAAAAAATATAAACGTCAAACTAAGAGTGGGACTCAAAGGGGGTCTTGTAGCACATCATTTAAAAGCTCCTGACGAGTACTTTATAACCCCAGAACATAGAAAAAGAAACTAAAAAGACTTTAGTTTCTTTTTTAATGCTCTAGAATATAAAGTCAATATCCTGACCTCCTACAAAATAGTAAGACAACAAAAACCAAATTTTAGGCAAGAAATAAAAAATATAAACGTCAAACTAAGAGTGGGACTCAAAGGGGGTCTTGTAGCACATCATTTAAAAGCTCCTGACGAGTACTTTATAACCCCAGAACATAGAAAAAGAAACTAAAAGACTTTAGTTTCTTTTTTTAATGCTCTAGAATATAAAGTCAATATCCTGACCTCCTACAAAATAGTAAGACAACAAAAACCAAATTTTAGGCAAGAAATAAAAAATATAAACGTCAAACTAAGAGTGGGACTCAAAGGGGGTCTTGTAGCACATCATTTAAAAGCTCCTGACGAGTACTTTATAACCCCAGAAGATAGAAAAAAGAAATTAAAGGAACTTTAGTTTCTTTTTCAATGCCCTAGAATATAAAGTTAATATTTTGACCTCCTACAAAATAGAAAGATAACAAAAACCAAATTTTAGGCAAGAAATAACAAATATAAACGTCAAACTAAGAATGAAGCTGAAAGGGAGTCTTGTAGCACATAATTTAAAAGCTCCTGGCGATTACTTTATAACCCTAGAAAACAAAAAATAAAAAACCTTTGGGTTTCTTTTTCAATGCCCCAGAATATAAAGTCAATATCTTGACCTCCTACAAAATAGTGGTACTTAAAAAATTAAATAGGTACCTGATTTTCATGGCCTTATTTCCGAAATTAATAAAGTTAGATACTGATTCCATTTATAAAAGATCGCGACATTCCGCCATATTGCTGTTGGTTGTTTTAACGTCACAAGGAATTCTTTTCGGCCATGTTATTAAATGTCAACATCAGTGCCTGGGACATACGGTTTATTGTATTATTAGAACAATTGTTTACAGAACACTTTTTAATTATTATAAGGATGCAACCTTTTTAACTTTAGATAAAAAAAATGTTTGGAATCACATTCTTCAACAAATATCACTTTTAAAACAATATAATATGTATAAGAAAATGTACCAATTCTAGACGCCACTGGGTTGATCATCAGCTGTCAAAGTATAGTGACTATACCCAGTATTGCCAATTATTCCTGTTATATGACCTTCCTCGCCTCCCCGACCTCCCACTGGCTAAAGTCGAGGTTTAACATATACTTAGTTATTTTTCTTAATGGTAATTTAAAGTTTTTTTTTATTGTAATATTGGTAATAATATACATGGTAGGCCAAAAAGTATAATATTTTTGACGCACTCTGTATATTATATTACTATTAAAAGATATTTAAAAGTATTTTAGAAAAAGGCCACTTTAGGTATGTATATCTGAACATTATTAGGTTCGATTATGGGGCCCAATCCTTAGTTATACATTTATATCTGTAATTTTTTGCCTAGAATTTGGTTTATGTAGTCTTACAAAAGTTTTCATATTTTATAGATTCCTGTAAAGTAATTCTTTATCAAAAATACAAGAAAATGAAACTAGAGGATGGAAAAATTCATCTAGTACCCTTAATCACCAACAGTACTCTGAAGTCCGTGGTCCAAAAATACAGTTTAACGGCCTATTTGATGGAAACGAAAAAAATCGGTAAATATTAAAGACAAATTCATTTGTTCATATTACACAGGGTGTTACAATATGTTGTTAAAAAATTTAAGGTTAGATTCCACGTCAGAAAATATAAAGAAAAAGTTATTTATTGCTGTTACATGATCGTTAATAAAGATTAAAAAACAAATTTTTCAAAAGAAAAAGTTTCGGCAATACTTTTGATGGTATAAAAATACGCAGTTAGGTTATTTTTTCTGTTAAATTAAACAAGATAAACAAGAAAAAAAAACACCTGTTTTTATTTGCCTGATTTAAAGAAAGCATACAAATTTTACATATATTTACACAGTCAGTGGCGTACCGTTCTTGTTAGAAATATTTCTTTAGTTACCGCTCGAGATGCCACTGGACTTATTAAATGTTATTAGGTTAGTGATAAATTAACCCTTCTCAATAACATTGCCAAATTAAAACAAAATTGGGTAAATATAAAAGATAAAAAAAATAATTGTTGTTTCAGGTTTATTATCCTTATCACCCATGTTTATATTGTTACAGACTTTCAAAATGTGTTTAGGTTATAGAATTTTAGAGAGTTAGGATAATTTGATTTAGCTTGTTAATTTATTTAAATAATTTACTTTAATTTTTCCAAGTTCTTTCATCACTTTCGAAGGTTTCCGAAAACGCCCGAATTATCCATTAAGAACTTTTATGCCATCCTGTACTATGGAATTTTCACGATATTTCTCGAAGATTCTAGATCATTCTTTACTCTTCCACCATACTATAAAGGGCGACGGGAAACCTCCGATCAGTTAGTATAGATTCGACTTTTGTGCTGTAAACTTCGAGACATTGACAAGTGAAGATTTTGTCGTTGTTGTAACCATAGTTACGTTCCATTGTTAATAAAGGTATAAAAACAAAGGCCGTGTTTTTATACGAGGTGATACGGAACAATATTAACTTCTTAATCTACCCCTAAATTTTCTTAGTAATATTTTGTAACATCCTATATCTTCTATTTTATTGCTTTTATAAACTTGTTCCATTTTAAAAAAGAAAACAATAAAAATTTAACAATAATTTCGGAGTTATCAGTACCATTCTACAAACAATATTATAACAATGTACAGAGTGTTTCATTAAAAAACTTCTGACGCTTTTAGTTTTCGCTATATCTCTACAAGGCCAACGAATCGCCATTCTGTACAGGGTATCCAGATTTCGTTCGTTTCACGCTACTTTTTCATTAAACGAAAGATGTCACTAAAATATTTTTCATGGCCCTCTTAGTGTTTGACATACAGTGGTGTAGTTAGATTTTTTTAAATTTTTATATTTTTTAAACAATATGATTTTTCTTATGGAACACCCTGTAAATTTCTTATTTAATAAATTATTGAGGGGTGAGATCTTTTCAGGAATATATAACATCTTAACTATTTTTTAATTTTGGACCTTTACATTGATGTTTTTAATTTTAAAATTGAATTTTGCGCAGTGGGTCATGATATACCGGATGTTGCTCCGTCGAGCGGGACATAGGGAATCCCATGTAAATTTTGAAGTGGTCCAATATTGGCTCCCCAAATTATTTTAGAAGAAAATATAATTAGGATTTTTTTAAGAGCACGAGAAGTTTTACCCAGTGTACAAATTTCAGCTCTTCTCAGTCCGCCAGCTAAGAGATAAATGCTAAAATAAGTTACGAATCTCCTATCTTCTACCCGCCTTGTATTATTAGAAGTTTATAATAAAATACTAGAAAAATTATTTAACCTCTTACTCTCAAGTTGTCAGATCATCATTCTTAAATAATGAACTACTTAAATCAAGAAAAAATCACTATTATAAAATGGTTTTACCAGGGAAATAGTTATCGAAGAATAGCGGACATGTTTGCAGCCTATTTTCCCAATAGGCCAATACCAAGTAAATCGACAATAGAACGGACGAAAAAAAAATTGAAACTACAGGCACAGTAATCAATAATTGCAAATGTGAAGAAAATCGACGTGATCTTTCGCCAAACGATTTTTTCTATGGGGACATTTAAAAACTAAGCTACCAATAAAAAATATGAAAATTTAGTCCAGCTGAAGAATGCTGTTTCCGCTGAATGTGTCAGAAAAATCGATGTACCAACTAGCCAACGTAAGAAATGAGTTTTATAATTTGGGTTATTGTCTGGCAGTTAATGGAGGGAATATTTGAGCATTTGATTAATTCCTGATATTTTCGTCATAAATTGATTTCTAAATGTAGAAAAATTTGTTTTATTGTCTTGCGTAACTGTGAGTGCATGTGTTGGAATTAGCTGTAAACTAAAATGAAATGCGAGGATTCTTTTGAAATTCACGTATAGGATTGTTCAGTTTTGGCAATGACATTATAAATTAATAATCTAAATTGTCACTGGTAAATCGATATAGTGTTTTTATTGTTGATTTCTAGAGTACAGGGTGCATAATGAGATACTACGTTGCAGAAGTACTAAGCAGTTTACTCTTTACTGGTTGGTTGAAAAATGCTCAAATTTTTATTTTGGGTGGAACTTACTGTGCTCTTCAATAAATCCTAATAGCATTTTTTTTTTTTAAATAATTAGGGGTGCCAATATTTGACTACTTCAAAATTTACATGGGATTCCCTATGTCCCGCTCTGACGGAGCAATACCTCGGTAGACTTTATTACCAAAGAATAAACTTGCCCTATGTTTGATAATTTATTTCTATTTTTATTTCACATGTGGTTTTCAAGTATTTTGTTTCAAAACAAATGTTTTTCTAAAAATTATGGATACATATTAATTTTTGACACTGTTTTGAGTATAAACATAGTGGCGCTAATATAAAATAATTAGTTTTTGGTTAATTAGTCATTTGACGGTTTAAAATTAAAACATAACTATAAGGTGTTACGTTGGCGGCATATGGGAAACTTTTTTATTATTAATTTTACGAAAAAAGTTATTCATCATAAAAAAAGCTCAGCAAAATGTTATTTTGCTTAAGAGTAAAGTACCTGTATTTTTGCCAAATATGCAACTTTGTTCATTTCCAAAAAATACTTTTTTCTGCGATAATGCAGGTAAAATTTAGGTTGTTATTAAAACAAGAAGATTGTACAATGCACCAATATACAAACTAAATTTGTTTCGATTTTCGCAGAAAAAATCAAAAATCTTTTTGGAAAAAATTTTTTTGGAAATATTTTTTTATTCTAAACATATTTTCTTTTAACAATTTGTGATATAAGCAAAAATCGAGGTACTTTACTCTTACATTTTTGGACAAACTCTCGTACATGACTGATCAACAATTTGATATCCGAAAATTGCATTTTTTAGGTTTTGGACCATGCAGAACTTTTTTATAAAGAATAACTTTTTTTCGTAAAATTGCGTAAAAATTAAAAAGTTTCCCATATGCCGCCAACTTACGTAAGAACACTATATATTTTTTGAAAATTTATCATCTTTTATATTATAGAGTCTATAATTTAATATATAAGAAATATACAGGGTGCTTCATAAAAAAATCATATGTTTGGTTCATATCTCAAAAAAATATAAAATTAAAAAAATCGAACTACACCACTGGATTCTACGTAAAAAAATATCTACCAATATCGGCTTGTACTTTTGTTGTAAGTTATAAGACAACCAAAATACGAGGGGGGTCCGAAAATGAAAAAAAAAAATGAATTTTGCACTGTATAAACAAAAGATTTTGTTTAAATTTAGTCTCCTAGAAAACAAACAAAAAAGCATAAAATACTTTTGCACTGTACGTCAAAAACTAAGAGGGCCATGAAAAATCTTTTAGGGTCATCTTTTCTTTTCATGAAAAAGTAGCAACACTTCCACGAAGCCGTCTCTTTCTCTAATAATAACCGAGATAGCCTGCAATTGCAACAAAAATCCGGACACCCTGTACAAGCTGTTAACATTAATGAATCAACTTGTACACCCTGGTATTTTTATTACGTTTAACACTAAACATTTTTTTAGGCGCAGATATCAATAAAGCAATCAATGATAATGTGGATGAAATATCTCGAAAGTCTTAAAAACCGGTTGATAGAACAAAAACAGAGGAAGTTATGCAAAATGTTTTCTAGTTCCTAACACGATAGGTCATTCCATTTGATGATTTATACCCAATTAAAAAATAATTTGGTTTGGGCGCAATATGTAAACATAGTTTATTACACAGCCCCACAAAAAATCGACGCTACATCCGGATCCCGAGCTCAGAAGTGGCCGCACACGTCTGTAATTGGCCGAAAATGGCTTTAAATACGGTTTTTTTTTATCTTTGGACAAACCACGAAGGCTAAAAGCCTAAATACTAACGTACCGTGGGTGTCTTAAGCGAGGTAAGAGGGAGTTTGTTGACACGGGACTTAAATACTATGAAGATTTGGGGGAAGGAAAGACCTCCGCGGGCAGCAGGTTCCACATTCTAGAAACTCTAGGGATAAAAGAACGAACAAAGTGGGAAGTTCGGGGCCTTGTCCAGTTGGTACCGTATAGGGATGCATACGCGCGGAACCACGAGTTTCTCTGTTGGGAACCGTGAGTGGAGGAACTATACTGGACAATTCTTCAGAGCAGAAGCCATGGGAAGTACCTATAAAAGAGCGATAGATCCCCACAGCCCGACGATGGGTAAGAGGGAAGCCTTTCTGTAAAGTGAACGGATCATTAATGAGACGAATAGCTCTTCTTTGAATAGAATCAAGAATGCTTAGGGTTGGGGAAGCCATGCCCCGAGATATGAGAACAATATTCCAAGGGAGGTCGGTTGGGACACATATAAAGTGTATAAATTAGAAGGGGACAAATACTTTTGGCTCGAAGAGAAATCCAAGCTTTTTGAAGCTGCCGTGGCTATAGATACAATGTGTTTATGCCAGTTAAGGTTACTTTCAAATGTGACGCCCACAAGATTGAAGGTGTCTCTTTCTGTAAAACTTGGCCGCTCATAAGTAGAGGATGAGTATTTGATGACTCTTTTCGCGACAAGGAACATGATTGTGTTTTGGATGCATTAAAATGGACGAGATTTTTGGCGCCCCAATCAATATTAAATTAAGATCCTGCGAAAGAGATATCTGCATCGCTCTGCGTTTGTTTTCCAAGTCAGGTTTAGTAATGGGTTTAGGAACCTAAAAACTGGAGTGAAGGGTACTATCGTCGGCGAAACTATGAATGGAATTAGTTGTGGACGAGAGAAGGTCGTTGATGTGAAGAAGAAACAATGTTGGTGCCAGAACTGAGCCCTGAGGGACTCCAGCATTTACTTGGTGAAAGCTTGAAGAATGGCCGTCCACAATAACTGATATACGATCGATCAGATAGATAACTAGAAGCCAAGTACAGAGTTTAGTTGAAAGACCATAGGAGGGAAGTTTATTAAGAAGTGCGGCATGCCAGACCTGGTCAAAAGCTTTGGATATATCAAGAGCAACGATCTGGGACTCACCTAGAAACTCAAGAGACTTATTCCAGCAGTGTGATACGAAGGAAAGAAGATCTGCTGTAGATCTTTTGTGGCGAAATCCATACTGCCTGTCATGCAAAATTTTGTGTTTTCTCTAAGCACTTAAGAATTTGTGAATTAATTAGTTTTTCCATTACTTTACAAAGAACTGAGAGAATTGAAATTGGTCTATAGTTAGATGGAAGAGATTTAGATCCTTTCTTGGGTTTTCGAGATAAGGCGAAAACGAGGGTGCATTTGAAGCTAAAGGAGGATTTTTGCTCGACTGGTCTACGGCTAACTAAAATTTTCTATTTGGGACCAGGAAAATGACCTCCTAGGGGCCGGAAAATGTGTTTCAGACGTAGCAATCCCCACAGTGGTATTTTTATGTACTGTTGAATTCTGTAGCTTAGATTGTGAACGACAAGTTTATGCCCAAGTGCCCTTAAGGGATCTTTTTCCTGGTCCCAAACTGAGAATTTCAACGGGCCAAACACTTTTCGCCCATAGTTTAAGGTCCAGAATTTAGAAGGACATAAAAATTTGCTGCTGTTTGCTACCTCCAAAACACGATGTTCCGGCCCCTAAAGGAACTCCTGTTCTAAATATTTCTTGGGCCTAAACCTATCGAGCACAATCTAAGCTACAGAATTCAAAAGTACATAAGTATCCCACTGTTGTTTACTACGTCTGAAACACAATTTTGCGTCCCTTAGGGGCTTTTTTTCAATCCAAAACTGCGGATTTCAACCGGCCAAAAACTTTTTGCGGATAGTGTAGATTCTAGAATTTAAATGTACATGAAAATATCACTGTTGTGATTGAGGGTGGCCCACCATATTCGACACGATCTGTAGCTGGATAACCATGGGGTTTTTAAAAAAGTAAATACTGAAACATATACAGGTCGGATAAGGCCACAGTATAAAATTATTTTAGTCTATACAGGATGTCTCAAAAAAGTGTGACGTATCAAAGTTATATTTTTTAAATGGAACACCCTATATTTTATGACGGTTTTAGATTCTACATAAAAAAATAATTTAAGTTTGTTTATAGTACCAAGTGTCTAATTTTATTCGTTTTTGTGATATTTGATTTTTTTTCAAAATGCAGGGGTGCAATTAAATTAATTTTATTTTAACAATATAAACTCCTTAAACTTTAAAATTTGTTACAAGATTAGGAAAAGTCTGCCTTATCATACGTAGGTCATATCGAGATCATAGATTATACAGGGTGATCAAAAAATAATTTCAATTTTTAGAAAGTCAAATTGCAATATCTCTCTTATTTTAAATGGAACCCCCTGTATTTTTACACCACATGATGACAAACCAAATGCTCTTTCAAATGGTGTATAGGTTGCCTATACCTATCTTTTATACTTTTTAAGTAAATTCCGTTTTAACATATTTTTATTCCAAATGTCTATTTAAATGTAAGTAGGCTGTGATATAGCTATGCCTATTTACTAAGCCGTTATTGCAAAATGTAAATTTGTTGGAAAAAAGCACAAAATTAAAAGATTTTGTATTATCTGCCACTATTTTTAAAAATTCACAGAAAAAAATCATTAGTTGCTTATAATGCTACTTCCAATAACACTTATTTCAGCTGAATGTGGTAATGATAAAACTTGTGTTTTTAAACAATCCTAATAACGCCTCTGGTCAGTTATGACGACATTCTGTGACCTATAACTCGTTTCTTCCATTATCCATAATCACTGTGTCAAATTTTTAAAGCAACTATTAAGGTTATCAGATGGTTTCTCCTGGAATATTTTTCAGGATTAACTCTAGACAAAGTAAACCATTTTTTTCTACATCCTACCAGTATTATATCATCTGTTGTTGTAGAAGAAGGGTTTTTATTTAAAATCATTGAAATTTCTTTTAAACTGACTAAAACACTAGTAATCAATAAATGGTCGTTGTTATTTTCTTAAGAAAAATATTAATGGCTGCTATGTCACAGCCAACTTTAATTTAAATAAACATTTGGACTAAAAATTTGTAAAACAGATTTTACTAAAAAGCACAAAAGATAGGTATAGGCAACCTATACACCATTTGAAAGAGTATTTTATTTGTCATCATGTAACGTAAAAATAATACAGGGTGTTTCATTTAAAATAAGAGAGATATGGCTATTTGATTCTCTGAAAAATGAAATTATTTTTTGATCACCCTGTACAATATTTGATCTTGTTATTTGACCTACGTATGATATGGCAGACTTTTTCTAATCTTGTTACACATTTTAAAGTTTAAAGTGTTAAAAGTGTTAAAGTAAAATCAATTTAATTTTACCTCTGCATTTTTCAAAAAATCAAATATCACAAAAACGAATAAAATTAGACACTAAGTACCATAAACAAACTTAAGTTATTTTTTAAAGTAGAATCTAAAACCGTTCATGCAAAATATAGGGTGTTCTATTTTAACAAAATATAACTTTGATACGTCGACACTTTAGACACCCTGTATAGACTAAAATAATTTTATACTGTGGTCTTATCCGACCTGTATATGTTCCAGTATTTAACTTTTTTCTAAAACCCCCATGGTTATCCAGCTACAGACCGTGTCAGAAAGATTCTTAATAAACCTAAATTAAATCTAATTCACTGCAACTTTTAACAATAAATTATGAAGAATATACTAAAAACAAAAGTACATATATACAAAGAACACACACAAAAAGAACACTAAACTAGATATCCAGTTTTTACTTTTGGAAAAAGCTCTTCTATCTAAAATCTGCATAAAAACCCTCCCGATAAATTCTTGAACGGTTTTTCCAATAGTTACTTCCAGAGTGGGCCTTAGATCCTTAAGCAGTTCATCCATGTTTGTATTTGAAATTTTATTTGTTTGCTCTGTAAGTTCTGGATTATTCCTGAATAAGTTGAAAAATTGAAATTCTGGTTTTCCGAAATCGATATCGTCTATTACTGTCTCTGTAAGTTTTAGGTATTGTTTGTCTTGCTGGTAACATCTTTCTCCATTCATTGTTGCTTTTACTCTACAATCAGCTAAAAATTATTAAATTATAATAGTCTGTAGGTGATCGCTTTCGTACAGGGTGGCCCACCATATTCTGACACGGTCTGTAGCTGGATAACCATGGGGTTTTTAAAAAAGTAAATACTGGAACATATACAGGTCGGATAAGACCACAGTATAAAATTATTTTAGTCTATACAGGGTGTCTCAAAAAAGTGTGACGTATCAAAGTTATATTTTTTAAATGGAACACCCTATATTTTATGACGGTTTTAGATTCTACTTTAAAAATAACTCAAGTTTGTTTATAGTACTAAGTGTCTAATTTTATTCGTTTTTGTGATATTTGATTTTTTTGAAAAATGCAGAGGTAAAATTAAATTGAATTTACTTTAACACTTTTAACACTTTAAACTTTAAAATATGTAACAAGATTAGAAAAAAGTCTGCCATATCATACGTAGGTCAAATCAAGATCAAATATTGTACAGGGTGATCAAAAAATAATTTCAATTTTTCAGAAAATCAAATAGCCATATCTCTCTTATTTTAAATGGAACACCCTGTATTTTTTACGTCACATGATGACAAATAAAATACTCTTTCAAATGGTGTATAGGTTGCCTATACCTATCTTTTTGTGCTTTTTAGTAAAATCTGTTTTTACAAATTTTTAGTCCAAATGTTTATTTAAATTAAAGTTGGCTGTGACATAGCAGCCATTAATATTTTTCTTAAGAAAATAACAACGACCATTTATTGATTACTAGTGTTTTAGTCAGTTTAAAGAAATTTCAATGATTTTAAATAAAAACCCTTCTTCTACAACAACAAGATGATATAATACTGGTAGGATGTGAAAAAATGGTTTACTTTAGTCTAGAGTTAATCCTGAAAAATATCTCCAGGAGAACCATCTGATAACCTTAATAGTTGCTTTAAAAATTTGACACAGTGATTATGGATAATGGAAGAAACGAGTTATAGGTCACAGAATGTCGTCATAACTGACCAGAGGCGTTATTAGGATTGTTTAAAAACACAAGTTTTATCATTACCACATTCAGCTGAAATAAGTGTTATTGGAAGTAGCATTATAAGCAACTAATGAATTTTTTTTCTGTGAATTTTAAAAATAGTGGCAGATAATACAAAATCTTTTAATTTTGTGCTTTTTCCAACAAATTTACATTTTGCAATAACGGCTTAGTAAATAGGCATAGCTATATCACAGCCTACTTACATTTAAATAGACATTTGGAATAAAAATATGTTAAAACGGAATTTACTTAAAAAGTATAAAGATAGGTATAGGCAACCTATACACCATTTGAAAGAGCATTTGGTTTGTCATCATGTGGTGTAAAAATACAGGGTGTTCCATTTAAAATAAGAGAGATATTGCTATTTGACTTTCTAAAAATTGAAATTATTTTTTGATCACCCTGTATAATCTATGATCTCGATATGACCTACGTATGATAAGGCAGACTTTTCCTAATCTTGTAACAAATTTTAAAGTTTAAGGAGTTTATATTGTTAAAATAAAATTAATTTAATTGTACCTCTGCATTTTGAAAAAAATCAAATATCACAAAAACGAATAAAATTAGACACTTGGTACTATTAACAAACTTAAATTATTTTTTTATGTAGAATCTAAAACCGTCATAAAATATAGGGTGTTCCATTTAAAAAAATATAACTTTGATACGTCACACTTTTTGAGACATCCTGTATAGAGCTAAAATAATTTTATACTGTGGCCTTATCCGACCTGTATATGTTTCAGTATTTACTTTTTAAAACCCCATGGTTATCCAGCTACAGAATGTTTGACTATCCGAATATGGTGGGCCACCCTGTATTATTTACATGTTCAAACCAGACCTAATTGCTTATTTTGAATAGTTTAAACATACGTAACATATTAAATATTAATTTTAAAAAAATGTAAGAGCTGTTTTTGGTAAAAAAAAAAAAAACTTTACAACAATTTACTTTAATTTCTCTAACCAATGGCGGTTAAAGACAATTTCTGACTAAAGGTCTCGCACACATGTACACTTTTGTGTTTGCGCAACATAGAAAAAAGGCTCCACTTGGTATTGCACAGTGTGAATATTGTTACCAAGTTTAAAAATTGCGCCTTTTCAAAGTTTTCTTTACACTTTTGAGTTGCGTACACTTTAAAAATTGCTACGTGTGAACAGGCAAAGTTACCAAACTTGCGCAATATCAAATGCAACGACATGTTGGTGAATATCGAGTGGCGCAATTTTTGTCTTGTGCAGTTTTAACGCGAAAGGGTAATTGAAATAGTAGAGGTTATAATTTAGTTTCTCCTCGTTACGTTAAAAAAATGCTGTATTTTTAATCGTTAACATGAAGTTGAAGTACTCCAATCTAGTACACTATATAAAGTGATAAAAAAGTAAATTAGTCTTTTGTTTTAATGCCTACTACAATAAACCTAAATATCAATTTATGCAATGTAAAACAGTAAACGCGACATTAACTGAACCAAGCGGTCAAGTTACCTTGGTTTCGTCATTATTTCTTTTAGTTCATGTGTCTACTATTTAAAAATTTGACAGTTTGCCAATAAATTTATTAGAAATTATTCAAAAATTAATATCGTAATAATAACGAATTGGGATGTATAAGAAATTAAAAGAGGAATTTATACTGTTTTAGTATTATTCCTAAAAAAGTGAAGTACATACAATTTTCTAAAAATTAAATAACAAATGCATAGTTACACCGAGGATAATTTTCTCTTAAAAAGTAACGAAGGCCATGATTTTCTTTTTTATCTTTTGGACAATCCACGAAGGCTGAAAGCCTAAATACTAACGTACCGTGGGTGTCTTAAGCAGGGTAAGAGGAAGTTGTTGACACGGGACTTAAATACTTGAAGATTTGGGGGAAGGAAAGACCTCCGCTGGCAGTAGGTTCCACAGCTCTAGAAACTCTAGGGATAAAGACCGAACGAAATGGGAAGTTCGGGGCCTGTCCAATTGGACCGTATAGGGATGCATACGCACGGCACTCACGAGTTTCTCTGTTGAGAGCTGCAAGAGGAGGGACTATACTGGAATAATTCGTCGGAGCAGAAACCGTAAAAGTATCTATAGAAGAGCGATAGATCTTCCACGGCTCGACGATGGGCGAGAAGGAAGTCTTTGAGTAAGTAAAGGATCATTAATAAGACGAACAGCTCTTTCTTTGAATAGCATCAAAAATGCTGAGGGTTGTAGGGGATGCCATTCCCCAGACATAAGAACAATATTCAGGAGTGTCGAATTTCAGGGACACATAAAATGTAATAAATTGGAAGGAGAAAATGCTTTTTGGCTCGAAAAGTAATCAAGCTTTTGAAGCCGCGGTGGCTATAGATACAATTGTTGCAATATATCGGTCCGTGCCAAAAAATTAAATGTGTAGTGAATAGCGTTGCAATCTTTAAAACACTTTTGACACTTTACCTGCGCAAGTTATTTATGAAGCCATTTTTAATTTATGTGTAAACATAACATACGTATGCGCTATAAAACTTGCCCCGAAACTGTACATGTGCGAGGACCCTGGGAATTATAATAGAAGTCACCGGCGTGTAAAGGCGCTTACACACTAAGCCGGTTTTGATGGACGGAGAGATAAAAATTATACAAGCGCTGAGTTTGCCGACTTGCCCCGTTCCTTGCGTATGAAAGGTTTCATTTGACTCCATACACTTCGATAGCGTTGGTCCGTCGCCCGTATGTACATAGATATACAAACGCATCAAGAACGGTATTATGTAAGCTGTGGTTTGAGTGTATACATCTAGAATATTGAGCCTTTATCCTAATAAGTGGAAACGACAGATCAAATTTTATTTGTTTTCGTCCAGGTTAATGTCAAATTTTTTAATGACAAAATTATCGGCATTGTAGATTTCTACATTCTAAAAGAAAAAATGTGTGTCAGTCAAAGAATAATATATATCTTAGATAAGAAGGAAAATTATACTGGTTAAAACGTCGTTGGGTGGAACAAAAAAGTTGAGTGTAGGGTCATTAATATGGCGAACGACACTTCTTTAGATAAAATTATTTTTTTGTTTCCAGTAAAAAAAATCTCTTAACACATTATAGGGCACAGTTGTACAAAAAGCAGGTTTAAACTCAGTTCTACTGAACTGAAGTCAGAGTACTTTGAACCTTTCGAAAAACCTATCATTTCTATCAATTCTTTGACACTGACAGCAATATTGAGATTTTACGGAAAGTTCAAAGACCTGACCTCAGTTCAGTAAAACCGAGTTTATACCTGCTGTGCTGCAACTGGGCTCAAAGCCGAAAATCAAGGCTTTTTCAAGAGAAAAAAGGCCTCACTTTTCAATGCTTCGCCTTCCACTGGTTCGAAATTTACAGAAAAAAGGTTTTCTTTGCCCGAAATACCCCAAACAAGCCCTTTATTTCAATGCACCGCCCTCACAATTTGTGCCGCCCGTGCGAGTGCAAGTGCACCTGCTGCACCCCGCCAGAAGGTAATGATTTTATGACCTATTGTTATTCGGCAAGCCCATAAGTTCATAATGACATTGGTGGGCCAGGTATGGGAATATCCCTTGAGTTTTGACCATTTATATAAATATTTCTGCTACACATTTTAGTTGCAGTGTTGACTAACCGTTTTTACTGTGCGTTTCCGAAAAAGTTGTTTTACGTTTATATTACTATGTCGCGTCGAGATCATTTGTCATTAGATGCAAAACAGGTTGTAGAAAATGTGTATGAAACTTTAATCAGTAGGGGACTACTTATTAAACAAGAAGCTTTAAAAGAAACCTGTCTTACTTACAAAAACTCCAATATCGTCGATAAGGGATATTATTAATAGTGAAGAATTGAACAAAAAAAAAGCGTAGTTTTTTTCGATCTCACCGTATAGACAATAGAGACCTATAAGAAGCAAATATATTGTCTTTATGAAAGCGGAGTTGTTCCTACCTTAGATAAACTGAAAAGAAGCTAGAAGACGACGAAACTAATATAAATTTATAATTATTAAAACTTTGCATATATTTAATTTCTTAATGTAATTTTAAGATTATACCTACTTAAATAAACAATAAAGTATAAATCTTTATATTATTAGAGTCCGTCCCTAATGTTCTGCCCTTTAGTACCTACTGATCCGCAGTTTTATTGCTGTCGGCAGGTATATTGGAGTACTGCCGTCAAAAGCCAAAGTGGGGTTTTTAAAAAAGTAAATACTGGAACATATACAGGTCGGATAAGACCACAGTATAAAATTATTTTAGTCTATACAGGGTGTCTCAAAAAGTGTGACGTATCAAAGTTATATTTTTTAAATGGAACACCCTATATTTTATGACGGTTTTAGATTCTACTTTAAAAATAACTCAAGTTTGTTTATAGTACTAAGTGTCTAATTTTATTCGTTTTTGTGATATTTGATTTTTGAAAAATGCAGAGGTAAAATTAAATTGATTTTACTTTAACACTTTAAACTTTAAAATGTGTAACAAGATTAGAAAAAGTCTGCCATATCATACGTAGGTCAAATCAAGATCAAATATTGTACAGGGTGATCAAAAAATAATTTCAATTTTTCAGAAAATCAAATAACCATATCTCTCTTATTTTAAATGGAACACCCTGTATTTTTTACGTCACATGATGACAAATAAAATACTCTTTCAAATGGTGTATAGGTTGCCTATACCTATCTTTTATGTGCTTTTTAGTAAAATCTGTTTTTACAAATTTTTAGTCCAAATGTTTATTTAAATTAAAGTTGGCTGTGACATAGCAGCCATTAATATTTTCTTAAGAAAATAACAACGACCATTTATTGATTACTAGTGTTTTAGTCAGTTTAAAGAAGTTTCAATGATTTTAAATAAAAACCCTTCTTCTACAACAACAAGATGATATAATACTGGTAGGATGTGAAAAAAATGGTTTACTTTAGTCTAGAGTTAATCCTGAAAAATATTCCAGGAGAAACCATCTGATAACCTTAATAGTTGCTTTAAAAAATTTGACACAGTGATTATGGATAATGGAAGAAACGAGTTATAGGTCACAGAATGTCGTCATAACTGACCAGAGGCGTTATTAGGATTGTTTAAAAACACAAGTTTTATCATTACCACATTCAGCTGAAATAAGTGTTATTGGAAGTAGCATTATAAGCAACTAATGAATTTTTTTCTGTGAATTTCAAAAATAGTGGCAGATAATACAAAATCTTTTAATTTTGTGCTTTTTCCAACAAATTTACATTTGCAATAACGGCTTAGTAAATAGGCATAGCTATATCACAGCCTACTTACATTTAAATAGACATTTGGAATAAAAATATGTTAAACGGAATTTACTTAAAAAGTATAAAAGATAGGTATAGGCAACCTATACACCATTTGAAAGAGCATTTGGTTTGTCATCATGTGGTGTAAAAAAATACAGGGTGTTCCATTTAAATAAGAGATATTGCAATTTGACTTTCTAAAAAATTGAAATTATTTTTTGATCACCCTGTATAATCTATGATCTCGATATGACTACGTATGATAAGAGCAGACTTTTCCATAATCTTGTAACAAATTTTAAAGTTTAAGGAGTTTATATTGTTAAATAAAATTAATTTAATTGACCCTGCATTTTTGAAAAAGTCAAATATCACAAAAACGAATAAAATTAGAACACTTGGTACTATTAACAAACTTAAATTATTTTTTTATGTAGAATCTAAAACCGTCATAAAAATATAGGTGTTCCATTTAAAAATATATAACTTTGATACGTCACATCTTTTTTGAGACATCCTGTACACAGAGTAAAATAATTTTATACTGTGGCCTTATCCGACCTGTATATGTTTCAGTATTTACTTTTTTAAAAACCCCATGGTTATCCAGCTACAGACCGTGTCTGTAACTATAGAAAAGAAAATTTCTCCTGTCTATTTCTATTATTTTCTATTCGGCACTTATGCAAGACTTTTCGGTTGTATTCGCAGTTGCCGATCTAGAAAACGAGACGTGGAGATCAGACAGAGCACTTTGCGTCTTTCTAATTTTCGTTCCTTATCTATTTGTTCTAATATTTATATTTGGAGTATCTCGCTCGCACATTTTCGTTTCCATTTTGACATTTTGATTTTTGTTGTGAATGTTGACATTTCTATGGTTGTCATTTTATAGTGTTTTTCAATAAATAATATAACATAACATCAAAATAAAATAGGATATTACAAAAATGGGGAAGTTCTTAAGTAAATAAAAAAACACATAGTCATTATAATATCAATTTTGCATTTATAGTGTTTGTTTTTACTTTTATTTCAAGATCGGGAGTTAAAAACAAAACCCGAACATTGGGAAGTTATTTTAAATTATTTGGAGACATATCCTCAGTTAGTAAAGAACAAATTCAAAAAATTTGATGGAGACTCAAGGAACTGAAAGAAATTTGGGAAAAATTAACAGAACATCTTAATGCACTTGGTTAAATGGATCCAGATTATCCCTTAGTATCCGTTTTTGTAGTTGGATTTCATACTGTCGCTGAACTTCCTCTTCCTCATCAACAAAAATTCTAATATGGGATCCATAAATGGCAAAAAAATAATAATAAATAAAAACTAACAACAAAACCCGAAAAATTATATACTACAAAGTAAATATTAAAAAATATTTTAACAATAATGACAGTAATTTTAACAAATAACAACAATAACTTCCAACCACAAATTTTCTTCTTTTCTCTCTTTTCTAACAAGGCATCTACTACAATTTAACGTTTTCTGTTTGGATAGTATTAATCGAAGAACAAACGATGTAAGTCGAGCATTGCCGAATATTTATAGAAAATCCTTTACATAGTACGAATTTTTAATAGAAATAAATTTCTTTTCTATTCTGTTTCTTTTCTATTTCTATTTCTATCATGTTATGGTCAAGGTATTCCATGTTAAAGTTAATTTTCTATAAACCTGCGGCAACTCCGATTTTAACGAAATTTGGTATACGAGGGTTTTCGGGGCGCTGATCACCGCGAATCCTGAGAAGACGATTTTGGCAGGAAACGTTTTCGTTCTCGAGATATTCATCATCAAAGTTCAAATTTGAACTTAAGCTTATTTTTCATATTCCCCCTTCTTTTTGCACACATAATTCTTGATTTAAAGCTAAGAGTGTCACACAATATTTGATTTTCACCTTTTTAAAACCCCGTTTTCATACGTTTTTTACATTATTTTTGCATTCAATTGCGTGGCTTTCCTTTGATAATGCGGCAACCATGCATACACATAGGGCTTCATGGCACACTGGGATTGAAATGAGTCAAAGTATGGCTATGCAATTTAATAGCAAAAATAATGGAAACTACTGTAAGAAAACAAAGAAACTAAAAACTAGAAAACCGCGTAGAAAATAAATGCACAAAGCGTTCAATAAAAACTTTTTTTTTTCTTCTGTCCAAAATTGTCAAATCTTGTATTTCCGGCTAAGCGGGCAATTTGTATTTGTCACCTTTCTGGTCGAAATCGTCGAAATTAACGTAGTTAATTTTATACATCATTTTATTTTTATTCTCTCAAAATACATAATAAACATTTGTTTGACCTAATTTTTATTTGCATGATTTTTAACATTAAAATATTATGAAAGGCCATTTGCCTTAAATTATGTAAAGTACATAAATGTCAATGTTGTTTAGCCGCCATTATAAATAAAACAGATCAAAAAATTGCTTTAATGTTAGTTAAATATCAATGTTAATAATATGGTTTGAAAAGTATGAATATGCGTTGAAGGTTTGCCTTCAAAAATCCAATATTTGTTTGCCTGCAACAAAAAGGCATGCTTTATTTAATCAGGATTGGTATGCCGCCATTTTTGTATGCTTGCCGGCAATTCGCCTGCATGTAAAATTTATTGGCAACCAAGTGTTTATTTAGAGGTTGACTTTTTTAATGCGTATTAGATGTTGCATAATGTTGCCACCAACTGCCAATGCTTTACCACAACCACTAAGAGTCCAGAAATATGCTTTTTTTTAATTGACCGGGAAAATTGAATTTTCCACTCAATTTTTAAGCGGAAAATGCTATTTTACAGGACTAATTTACTTTCCGGTCCCTAGTTTACTTTCCGGTCTCTCATTTACTTTCCGGTCCCTGATATCAAAAATCCTGTTAGCCATGACAAAAATTGTCAGAGTTCAATTGTTACTATTTGACAGTTCAAGATATTGTAAAATAAAGAAAGCATCATTTTGCCAAAATGGAGTCAGACATGGAGAATCCAGATGAAATAATTGAAGCAGCGTCCTTATTGTCGTTTAAATATAACACTAAAAATTTACACAGTTTTTTCCGGTCAATTAAAAAAATTATGTACGATACTCGACCGGAAATAATTTTACGGGTCTCCTCAAAACTACAGGACTCGCCTACGGCTCGCCCTGTAAATGTTTTTCGTCGACCCGTAAAATACCATTTTCCGGTCTAGTAACGTAAATAGCTATTTTCTACGAGTTGCACATATTTTTTCCCCGATCAAAATATTTTCTTAATTCTCGTTTTAGATAGTAAAAACATTGCCTACAGGAATGCATTTTGGAGGTACTAAAACTTATTGGAAATTTGTAGATTTCAGTCCAATCGGAGAAAAATATATTTTTAATTTTTTAACTCATATAACCCCTTCATTAAGGATGGGTGTAAGATATAAAAAAAGGTAATTTTCTAGAAACCTGCGGCAACTCCGATTTTAGCGAAATTTGGTATACGGGAGTTTTTGGGGCGCTAATCACGAATCTGAAAGATTTTTTGGCGGAAACGTTTCCTTCTCGAGCATCATTAAAGTTCAAATTTGAACTAAGCTTATTTTCACTATATTCCTCCTTCTTTTGCACACAATTCTTGATTTAAAATTAAAGTGTCAAACAATATTTGATTTTCACCTTTTAAACCCCCGTTTTTCTACGTTTTTTACATTATTTTTGCATTAAATTGCGACGCTTTTCTTTGATAATGCGGCAACCATACATACACATAGGGCTTCATGGCACACTGGGATTGAAATGATTCAAAGTATAGCTATGCGATTTATAGCAAAAATAATGTAAAATACGTAAAAAAACAGGGTTTTAAAAAGTGAAAATTAAATATTGGGTGCCATTTTAGCTTTGAATCAAGAATTGTGTGCAAAAAGAAGGGGAATATTGTAAAAATAGGATTAGTTTTAATTTCAAGTCTGATGATGAATATCTCAAGAACAAAACGTTTCCGCCAAAAATTCCTTCAGGTTCGTGATCAGCGCCCCAAAAAACCACCGTATACCAAATTTCGTGAAAATCGGAGTTGCCGCAGGTTTCTAGAAAATTACCAAAAAATTGTAAAGTTGTTTCTGTAATTACTAGTAGTATTTAAAAAAATGTTATTTTAATATAACTTTAATTAAATATAGTTTTAACAAATGTTGCGGATTTTTTGAATTTATAAAAAAATGTACTTACGAAACTTTTTAATCTTTGCGGAATGACACAGTACAACCAAATAACTAACAGTAACAAAAACTAATATTTGCGTTAATTCCATGTTAATTTTTTCTAACTTCTTTGCCTATAAAAAAAATAAGATGACAAATGAAGCTTTTAAGACTAAGCCCACGCTCTTGTAGTTTGGTTAGTTAATAGTAATTTTGTCGTATGAAAAGAGCGTGTGTTATTTAAAAATATTTTATCGTTAATCTGTATATAGACCCAGCAAGGTGAGCTATACATTGTAAGAGTTTTCGCATGACCCGCAGAAATACTAAATCATTTTAAATAAATTAAAAATAAAAAACTATTTTTTAAACAAGCTTATTTTTAAATGCACAAAAAGAATAAAATTATTTTTCTTTAAAACTTTTACTATAAAAATAGGTAATAGTTCGATATAGCGGTTTTCGCTAATATAAGAGAATTTCGAAAAATTCTCAGGGGGTTTCTATAGGTCGATTATGACCCAAATCAGTGTGCGCGTTTTCTAAAATCCATTTCTATAATTTATTATTAATAAAAACATATTTACGGGACGGTGGAGTGAACAGGGGTGCTGGGTGGGGACAAAACAGTATAAATCCAACGTCAAACACAAGAAAACATTAATACACTGCACTCGGGGCACATGAAAAATGTAAATTAATTTTGAAAGGTATTAAATTTTTCAAAAAACTATCCCACATATGAGATATCTCGTCCGCCATTAATTAAAGAAGGAAAATAGGCGCATTCATTTTGGTCAGCTGATAACATGAAATTCGTCATTATGAAAATGACAGTCTTGATAGAAGCAGCGTTGACAAACTTCTTATGAAGAATTAACACCAAGGCTATTTCGGGGATTATCCACCATTTCCATGAGAAACAATGGTATTTTTGTAGAAATGCCTCCTTCTATATGTTTAGGTATTTTCCTTTTTCTCTACAACTTATAATAGGAAGAAGGAATAACTTAATATTTCATATGAATTTTCTCCTGTATCTTCCTTTTAAGCTAGACACTTTCTCACTTTATTTGGCAACATCGCAAGACATTTACAGTTCTTTTGCAAACTCTTTTTTATGCAGTGACAGCCATGGCGGGATTGTTGTTCTATATGTCAAATAGTGAGATTACAAATTGTCTTATACCTCAAAGTTGTATTTTAAACCTAAGGTTAAAGTTAACCTAGTATTTTTACAAGGTCGTGAGACGTGAGGACATTTAAATTTTGGAATTTACTGAAAAAAGTTAAATGTTTGGGTAGCCGTCCTACCTCAAAAAAAAATCAAAATTTTAAAAGTGAATTCTCTATTTTTATACTTTTTGTGAATTTGATTAAATCTATCTAATCAATAGTTTTTGAGTTTCACAAACACCCGACACAAACATTTTTTTAAGTTCTGATTCTGAATTCGTTGCAAAAATGCTTAAAATTATTTTTTTTCCATTGCATGAAAAAGTAGACATTTCTTTATTTAATAAGTCAACATGGTGGACGTTAATAACATTACAAACATTCCAATTGAAAGCGTCAGTGGATGAAGGTGTTATATCACATTTACTTGTTTTGACTAATTTAATATTTAGCATATTTAGGCATATTTTTTTGAAGGATTTTACATTAAACGCAGACAAAATATTTTTAAATTTTTATTTACAAAATAAAAAATTGACATCTTTTAAGTTAAAATGGGCAAATATCAACTTATTGCAGTACTATATCAGAAATTAACAAAATGACACATAACACCTTTTTCCACTAACCTCTTCAATTATTTCTTATTATTTTTCTATAAAATGTGACGTACCTTACAAATTCTCAATGCGAAAACTAACTTATTGTATGTCTTAGTAAATGTATTGCAACAAATATATTAATATTCAAAGCCAATATTTACAATAGGTTATTTAAAATAATTTTTGGGTAATTTTATGGCATTTCAGCGGAAATTTAAGTAGATGTACAAAAAAGGAAACAATATTTACTTAAAATAATTCCGGAAAAATTCTTATGATTTCTTGATCCTCGAATTTTAACCAATATAGACATTAAGGTCTTACATCAAAAGATTTAAAAATGTAATGCCTAGTAGGTCGATATGATAAAAAAACAAGTGACTATCACTGATCTGGATTGCCAATGTTATTACCTGCGCGAAATAAAAGTTTCTCTTCATGGGCGAAAAAATGCGCTTGGATACCACTCATTCCCGAGGTTTGACGCGCAGGCACCAAACAGACTATCCGCATTATCGGAAAGAATTTATCAACGCCTGTCTGGGTTTCCCGTTCGGAGTACGGTACCTAATGACCGTCACGGTTCGACGCGGACGGAGGGCACGGTGTGCCGGTGTTTGCATTCTGCAATTGCTTTTAAGTGCGCATGTTCGTCCACCCCCGATTTATTTTCTGCCCAAAGTCGTAAAAATCCGAAAAATGATTCTTGCCACTGCGGTTCTAAATCTGGGTTATCTATGGTGACTATACTTTGGGCACCACTGATAATGAATACCTAATAAGTAGCTATATACAGTTACTGACTGTTTAAACCAATAAAATATTTTTTTATTGTGGTAACTAAGATTGCTTACCTTTTAAACCAATTAAATACATTTTTTGTTCAGGTATTTTTTCTGATTTATTATGCTCAAAGTATAAAAGTAATTTAAAAGCTGGAAGGGTTTCCTTCCTAATCAACTGTTGACATCGCTCACAGGAGTTCGGAAAAGTTCCTAAATAGGCAAAGTATACCGACCTGGTGATGCATCGCCGGGCGGGACATAGGAAATCCCATGTAATGGGGTCAATTATTAGCTCCCCTAATTATTTTAGAGAAAATTCTTTTAAAGTTTATTGAAGAGCATGCAAATCTACGTCCATGGTAAAAACTTTAGATCTTTCGGTTAACCCGTTTGCTAGTTAGATGCTAATATATTTTTAAAAATTGTTACATTATTATCGCCTCATATTTATGAACAACAATATAAATACCAATTAGCGTACGATTTTTTGATAATAATAAAGCACTAAATTTCAAAATGACAACGTTATGTCCCGCTAACTGGTATTTTTATTGTTGTTCATAAATATGAGGCAATAATAATGCAACAATTTTTAAAAATATATTAGCATCTAGATTTAAAGTTTTTACCATGGACGTAGACTTGCATGCTCTTCAATAAACTTTAAAAGAATTTTCTCTAAAATAATTAGGGAGCCAATAATTGACCCCATTAAAAATTACATGGGATTCCTAAGTCCCACCCGGTGATGCATCACCTGGTATAATTATTGTAAATAAGTAAGTAAATAGCACACCACATTTTAAAGACGTCGTGTTTATGTACATATTATGCCTGAACGTCTGAGGACTTAGAAACGACATCTTTAATACATTTTTCAGAAGACATCTTAAAGACGTCCTGTTCATATCCATATTCTTGAAGACGTCTTTAAGATTTTTTGTAACATTCGATGTCTTAAAGATGTCTTGATGTCAAAACATAGTGTCTTTAAGATGTCTTTAGTATGTCTTTGTGCTGTTAGGAAACTAAAAGAAATAATGACGAAATTAAAGGTAACTTGACCGTTTGGTTCAGTTGATGTCGCGTTTACTGTAAAATTGCATAAATTGATAATTAAGTTTATTTAAGTTATAAAAACAAAACACTAATTCAAAGTGTAAAAAAGCTTCGAAGTATTAAAAAAAGTTACTTATTTTAACACATTATATAGTGTACTAGAATGGAGTACTTTAACTTCATGTTGGTTGATAAAAAACATTTTAAAAAATGCTTAACATATCAGATTAAATTTAACAAAATATAAGTTAAAAATTAAGTTCTTATAGTACCTGTAACGTTTTTATTTATTAGGTTCTTTGTTATGGTATAAAGATTAAAAATATTGTTAAGTATCATTTTCTAAAAAAAAAAACAAAAAAATCTTCATAAACCATAATCGTGGATTCTTGACGCTGGCGAAGGCGAGTTTATTATTGAGGTCATAATTATAAGCAATAGCTGGCCATATCATATCAACCATTTACGTTGTGCCACAAAACCTTTAATGCGAAATTTTGTCAGAAAATGTTAACATGCGGGCATTCTTTGCCTAAATCTATACCTGCTAGCGTTTAACACACTGAAAGTCAATTTAAACTTTTCGAAAATTTTAAATTTTATACCGTTAATTTCATTAAAAATTTTGATTACCAAATTTATGTGTAGTGTTAGTAAAATATGTATTTGTATGTCCACAGCCTATTAGGCAAATATCCTTTTAAAGCAAAAGAATGGCCAACTTGGTTTATTTCAAAAGTAAAACTGGCCGCCATCTTATAAAGAAACCACATTTTGTGACTTATAATTACAAAGAATTTAAACATATAAAAAATGTAAAATGAAAGAACTATTGGTATTTTCGTAAAAACCGGAAGTGATTTTAAGGTTTTAATAAGTAAAAAAATAATATGCCTTAATTATACCGTAATACAGGGTGGCCCACCATATTCGACACGGTCTGTAGCTGGATAACTATGGAGTTTTTAAAAAATTAAATACTGGAACATATACAGGTCGGATAAGGCCACAATATAAAATTATTTTACTCTATACAGGATGTCTCAAAAAAGTGTGACGTATCAAAGTTATATTTTTTAAAAGGAACACCCTTTATTTTATGACCGTTTTAGATTCTACATAAAAAATAATTTAAGATTGTTAATAGTACCAAGTGTCTAATTTTATTCGTTTTTGTGATATTTCATTTTTTTCAAAATGCAGGGGTGCAATTAAATTAATTTTATTTTAACAATATCAACTCCTTAAACTTTAAAATTTGTTACAAGATTAGGAAAAGTCTGCCTTATCATCACGTAGGTCATATCGAGATCATAGATTATACAGAGTGATCAAAAAATAATTTCAATTTTTAGAAAGTCAAATAGCAATATCTCTCTTATTTTAAATGGAACACCCTGTATTTTTTTACGTCACATGATGACAAACCTAATGCTCTTTCAAATGGTGTATAGGTTGCCTATACCTATCTTTTATACTTTTTAAGTAAATTCCGTTTTAACATATTTTTATTCCAAATGTCTATTTAAATGTAAGTAGGCTGTGATATAGCTATGCCTATTTACTAAGCCGTTATTGCAAAATGGAAAAAAGCACATAATTATAAAATTTTGTATTATCTGCAACTATTTTTAAAATTCACAGAAAAATAATTCATTAGTTGCTTATAATGCTTCTTCCATTAACACTTATTTCAGCTGAATGTGGTAATGATAAAACTTGTGTTTTTAAACAATCCTCATGCTCGCCTCTGGTCAGTTATGACGACATTCTGTGACCTATAACTCGTTTCTTCCATTATCCATAATAACTGTGTCAAAATTTTTAAAGCAACTATTAAGGTTATCAGATGGTTTCTCCTGGAATATTTTTAGGATTAACTCTAGACTAAAGTAAACCATTTTTTCACATCCTACCAGTATTATATCATCTTGTTGTTGTAGAAGAAGGGTTTTTATTTAAAATCATTGAAATTTCTTTTAAACTGACTAAAACACTAGTAATCAATAAATGGTCGTTGTTATTTTCTTAAGAAAAATATTAATGGCTGCTATGTCACAGCCAACTTTAATTTAAATAAACATATGGACTAAAAATTTGTAAAAACAGATTTTACTAAAAAGCACAAAAATAGGTATAAGCAATCTATACACCATTTGATAGAGTATTTTATTTGTCATCATGTGACGTAAAAAATACAGGGTGTTCCATTTAAAATAAGAGAGATATGGCTATTTGATTTTCTAAAGAATTGAAATTATTTTTGATCACCCTGTATAATATTTGATATTGATTTGACCTACGTATGATATGGCAGACTTTTTCTAATCTTGTTACATATTTTAAAGTTTAAAGTGTTAAAAGTGTTAAAGTAAAATCAATTTAATTTTACCTCTGCATTTAAAAAAATCAAATATCATAAAAACAAATAAAATTATACACTTAGTATTATAAACAAACTTGAGTTATTTTTAAAGTAGAATCTAAAACCGTCATAAAATATAGGGTGTTCCAGTTAAAAAATATAACTTTGATACGTCATACTTTTTGAGACACCCTGTATAGACTAAAATAATTTTATACTGTGATCTTATCCGACCTGTATATGTTTCAGTTTTTAATTTTTTAAATACCCCATGGTTATTCAGCTACAGACCGTGTCGAATATGGTGGGCCACCCTGTATTTTAAGTAGGTAGTTTCTCTTGAAAAACAAGCAGCCACACACAAATTTTTACTTTTTACTTTAAACAGAAAAATGCAGTACAAAAAGACATTTTATTTTAACATTTTATTGGTATAATAAATTATATCACCAAATTTAATACATAAACATTACTAGTCTAAAAAAGCAGCAATTAAAGTTAAAAATATAAATTTAGCAATATATACATACAATAAATATCTACAGATTCTTTAAAGGTATTTTTTTGCTACAAATAACAAATAGGTACCTAGTAAAACGTAGGTATTTAACAAAATAATACTTATCAGCAATTTCTGCTTTAGTATGTTTCTTTATTAACGAGAATCAACACACAATCACAATATACAGGGTGTCTCTAAAAGGTCTATACAAAATTTCACCAAAATTTTTCGGACCAAAATACAACCCTATCTAACGCTATTTTTCAGAGTTTCTTTGTCGAAGCTTTGTTTGGTAAAAACTGTGGAAATTTGCCATTTCATTTTGGTTGTATATTTTGCAAGGATTTCCAGTTGTTTAGAGACTTCACATATTATTGGTTCGGACTCGTTTTATTTTAGAGATTTTGATAGTGTTTAGTCGAATAGTTTTCAGTCATCGTGTTTTTATATACATAATATGATACTGATGAGTGTCCGCTAATTAATGGTACACAGAAAAACCACAGATTTCTTATGCGAAAATACCCATTTAGGATTTAAACAAACATACCTATATCCAAAAGTAAATGGTAAGGAAGATACGGGGTGTTAAAGGGATATAAATATTTTTATTCATGCATTTCGATAATTTCTGATATGTTTTAAACATTTTAATAAAACTCGGTATCCAGGAGTTTTTAGCTATCAGCTATTTATATCTGAGCAGTTGTAATTATAGCTAATACGATGTTATTGAAGGTACATACTTTCGGGTGCACTGAACAACTAAAACGTGAATACCTTAAAAACGGTTGTCAAGACCGATTCTTACTAAGGAAACCTTTTTTGTGCAGAAAGCATAGAGAAGCTTACTAGTTTACATACATACAGAGTAGTAACAAAAAATTGGGTAGTTTTAGAGAATTTTAAATAGCGTACCCATCGCCCTCCAGTCTACACATAAAAATTAATATTCGATCTGAAAAGCTAATGTTTAAAAACCCCGAGATACCGTTTTATTAAGATATTTAAAAAGGGGGAACAATTATCTTTTTCTTTTTACTGTGACACCCCCGTATCTTCCTTATTATAAACTTTTAGATATTAGGTATGTTTGGTTAAATCTTAATATTTTGGCATAAGGAATCTGTGGTTTTTCTGTCTACCATTCGTTAGCGGACACCTTGTACACAAAGTTTTTAAAATGGTTTTGACTTACGGAACCATGGAAAATGTTTTGCTCTGCCAGGTACCTCATCATCCGGTCGTCGCTTTGATAATTTTTAATTTTCAATATTTAAACCACATTTATGTTTTTGTTTTAGGTTATGCCTATTAAAATATTCCAATAAATTTTGTTTACAACATACAGTTCCTGTTTGTTTTTCCTTAATTCTAAGCCACTGATCTGCCTAAAATGAAACATGGCCATTAATGGCCCGACTTGACGTCACAGCCGCGCTAGCCAATACGGCGAATGTCGTGACCTTATCTCATCAATCGACTTTGCTATTTTTCCTTGTCAAAAGTTGATTGTTTGCAAGATACATGGTGTCAAAGTTTTTATTTTGTTTTGGTTATCTTTAAGTATTTTATCCTTTTTCTTAGGTTAAAAGTGTCGTAACTTTTTTGCCTCGATATAATATAATAATTTTAGCATACAATTAATACAAAAAGGTATACTTAATAAATATCGCTATGGGCAAGCCGATTTTAAGATATATCAGATTTAAAAAAATTTCACGCCTTTACCAAATAGTGTCCAAAATATCTGTATAAATTGATACCACAAATTCTTTGGGCCAAAGATACAAGGATCTAATGTAATTTACCTAATTAAAAGGTTGCTGGTTTGCAAGATACAGGATGTCAAATTTTCCATTTATTTTTTTACTTGGACACCTTTAACTAAGACGAATTAAGTTTAATCACAGCCTTCTTAAACTATGAGCCGTGAAGGAGAAATCTGGCAACACAGCACAGTAGGAATGTCAAGTAAAGTTTAGAAGTAAACAGAAACAAGTTTAAACGATTGCTTAAAAGGTTTTTCTGTTTTTAAAAGTTAAATCGTAGCGTATATTTATTATATATAAAAAAAATAGGCAATTCATTGTTATATTTAAAAAATAGGACCAGTGCCAAGATGTTATTCGTTGTTTTTATGTTTAAATGTGCGCGTATAGTTGGTGCGTACGGCGTACATTATGGCACGAATGTGTTGCGTTTCGGGCTGTAAAACAAATTACCCCAGTTATATTAAAACAGAGGGTTATCAAACAACATTTAATTTCCCCATAGACGATGAAATTAGAAAAGCCTGGTTGTGCGCTATTGACCAGATAAGTGTTTTTTTATTAAAAGTAAAAGTAGTACCTATACGGTAAATGGACAAATATATTTTACGGGCAAATAATTAACTAGGTGTGTTTTTAAAAAATTGGTTTAATTTGATATGAATAGTGTGTAAAGTGCACCAAAAACAAATATTTACCCCAAGCAATATTCTAAGGACTATATCAACTAATACGCATAAATATACTGCTAAGTTTACCAAAAATATTTATATAGATATTCTGAAAGTTATTTACTTAATGCGGTTTTAGGATAAATATAGTGGAAAACCTAATTTAAAGCGTTTGTTATTTTAAAGTGCATCTTATGTAATACGAATTAAGCTTTTATATTTATAACTAAACACACATGCTTTCAATTCATTTTAAGTATTGCAAATATTACTAAATAAAAATGTTTATTTAAATTTAAAAAGCTACGTTGTCGCAAAAAATGCATAAAGAGTGGTAGAAAAAATCCTAACAACTTGAAATTTTTAAATCCTTACCAACAATTTTGTATAAGGAAGAAAAGTCCCTGATAAGTTTTGCAGACACATTATTGCTTTTTAGGGCAAATATAGTATTTAAAATTATACCTATATGTCGTCTAAAACATCCTAAAAAATTAATACCTATATTTTGTTCAAAACACTTTAAAAATTAATTATATTTAGCACGTAATCTATTCGGAACTCATTTCAATATCCCTATTGTACAGTGTTGTTTGCAACGTTGCCTTTCTTACTTCACGGCTCATATGTTTAAGAAGGCTGTGGTTTAATCTCTGGATTTTGGTGTAAAGAAGTTGTAGGAAAAATTTGTACAGACCTTTTAGAGAAACTAAATAACGTTGTCCTAAAAGTTTTGGCACAAAACTCATTGTCTATAATTTTAACAAAAACAAAATAATATCAAGTTGCCTTTGAAAACAAAAGTTTATTTACTTTATTTACTGTCAGTTGAGATTTATTTATTTTGAAGTTTTCGCTTTAAGATGTCGTATAAATTAGAAATAAGAAAACGTATCTACAAGTTAGTTGGGCGGATACCCAAAGATGAAATTTGTCGAATATTCCAGAATGAAAACATTTCACGCAAAACCATTTATAGAACAATAGCGGAGTGCGAGCAGGGAATACCATGTCTGAATCTCCGAAAAAGTGGAAGACCACGTGCATTTACCGCACAGAGGTTAGAAAGATTGGTGAGAAGAACAAAAAACCAGATTGGAATGTCAACGAGGAGACTGGCTAGGCAATACAGATCTTCTAAGAGTACGATATCGTTGGAATTGAGGAGGAATGGTCTTAAATATCGAAAGAGATAACTAGTTAGTGTTTAAATAAATTTCTTCATTAAAAAAAAACCGATAAATATTGTGTGCCAAAACTTTTAGGATATCGTAAGGATAAAGCGTAAAGATTTTTTTATGTGACATAAAACTTTTAACCAAAAATATCTCAGAATCAGAAGCTCGTAGCGATATTTATTAGAGTAATCATTTTTGTGCAAAATATATGGGAGAATAAAAATTATCCACTATAATCATAATATACCGAAGAAAAAAAAGTAATGACACCTAAAACAAATGCAAAAGGCTGCAGGTGGCTCCCTCTATATTTAAAAGCAAAACTACGAGTATATTTCGATTCCTTTCTTTAAGGAAACTCTTTATACAGAATTTTGCAAAAGAAGCTAGATCGTTATATTTTGGCTTAAGAAATCTATGGTAGCATTTTGTACAGACCTTTTAGAGACCCTGTATTTTAAAAAACAACAAAAAAAATTATTATTTCTCTTAAAAAATCAAATGGTGTTCATAAACCTAATTTAAATTCAGACCCTAATTTAAGTACAGCAAAAAGTTTTAATTTTTCTGATCGTGGTTTTAATTAAGAAATAATACGATTTTGTAAAAATCTAAATTTACTCTTTCTTTTGTAAACTATCCTTGAGCAACCTGTTTTGATGCAGGTACATAAAACACATCCAATGGTACATGGGTTAATAATTTATTGGAAATACTCATAAAAAGACCAGCCAGCTTCTTTCTTAATTGTGGCAGCATTACTTTAAATACTTCGTGGCCATTTTCTCTAAGAAATAGGTTTATAGCTTGAGCTAAAATAAAAACAAAACGTTATCATAAAAATAGAGTTTCACAAAATGTGTTCATGTTCTAGTTCTAAATACTCAGTGTTAAGTTAAATTATTATAATTAACAAGCATATACTCGCAACTCAGAAAGTTAAAAGAGAAGTATAATCGTCCCATGGTCAATGCCTGCAGGCAACCCTTGATACAATGAGTGAATACGTTGTTTATGCGGTTGTCTACATCGCATTGCATCATATTGTTTTTCGCTTTCGCGCAACATCACAAAGTGGTGTTGTTTTGCGGCTATGTGTCGTGGCGTAGGCGCAGGTTTTATAAATAAAATGTCTATGTCTTTGTGTCATGGCATTTCATAGCTTTGTTATTGACATGTGCTAGGAACTTCTGGGAGCTACAAAGCTCGACTATCCAGAAGTTTCAACGACAAAGTCCTGGAAAACTTATAAAGTGACATCGCTTATATGATCGGAAGGGGAGAGCTGGCGATTCACTAGCATGAAAGCCATAAACAAGCAAGCAAGCAAGCAAACTAAAAGTGAGCGGTGCTTTAAAACATTGAAAACGACTAGAAATTAAAAAAGGACTTAAACTGTTAAAGTAATTGGATTATAAGAAATCAATCCTCAAAACTTACTTAAGATTTGGTTATTTCTAAAAATATTTTTGACCATCATTCTCATATTTTTTACAGTTAGATCAACATTTAAAGCATCCACATGTATGTACTTTCTACCATCCTTTTCAACGAGACTAGCTTTTCCTTTTAACATACAATCCAGATCATCTAAAAATAAACAAAATCGTATTAAATAATAACAATAGGTATTAAAATTTAATAAATTAAACGAATGCATGTGCCCGCAGCAATGCCCGAACTTCTCACTTTGTTCGTTCTTTTATTCCTAGAGTTTCTAGATTGTGGAACCTGCTGCCCGCGGAGGTCTTCCCTTCCCCTCCAAATCTTTAAGTATTTAAGTCCCGTGTCAACAAACCCCCTCTTACCTCGCTTAAGACACCCACGGTACGTTAGTATTTAGGCTTTAAGCCTTCGTGGTTTGTCCAAAGATAAAAAAAATGTCACTAGTCGTCTCTTTTGCGTCACTTTAGCGGATTTAACATCCTGTAGAAAAAAATTATTGACGAAAAAAGCAATTTGTTTTCATTAAAAAAATAAACTATAAGACAATAAAAATAATAATAATATTAGGATAATTAATTGCTAGGTCATATTTAGTTATAACCAGTATTTTTTCAGCTATCATTTTTAAATTTTTAAAGAATTATAATTCTTAAATGTGATTGCAAATTTCTACTTAACTACCTCATGTGAATTACAACTCAAAATGTTTAGTCTTTAGTTTTTCGATGATTCTTCAGCAAATTTTCAAGAGAAGAATGCTGACGAAGAAAAGCTGACTATGGAGTCGTGTTAAGGAAGCAAAAATAGTTAGATTATCATGTACGAACCATTTTTTTTTAATCTTTGGACAATCCACGAAGGCTGAAAGCTAAATACTAACGTACCGTAGTGTCTTGCAGGGCAGAGGGAGTTTGTTAACACGGGACGGATGGCAGTAGGTTCCACAGTCTAGAAACTCTGGGGATAAAAGAACGAACGAAATGGAAGTTCGGGGCCTGTCCAATTGGACCACATAGGGATGCATACATGCGGCACCACGAGTTTCTCTGTAGGTAGCTGCAAGAGAAGGGACTATACTGGATAATTCGTCGGAGCAGAAGCCGTAAAAGTATCTATAGAAGAGCGATAGATCTCCCACAGGTCGACGATGGACAAGAGAAGGAAGTCTTTGAGTAAGTAAAGGATCATTAATAAGCTTTTCTTTGAATGGCATCAAGAATGCTGAGGGTTGTAGGGGATGCCATTCCCCAGACATGAGAACAATATTCCAGCGAGGGTCGAATTTGGGACACATACAAAGTGTATAAATTGGAAGGAGAAAAATACTTTTTGGCTCTGGAAAAGAAATCCAAGCTTTTTGACGCCGCGGTGGCTATAGATACAATGTGTTTATGCCAGTTAAGGTTATTTTCAAATGTGACGCCCACAAGGTTAAATGTGTCCCCGCTCTGCAAAACCTGGCCACTCTTAAGCAAAGGGTGAGTGTTTGATGATTTTTTCGCGACAAGGAACATGATTGTGTTTTGGATGCATTAAATTGAACGAGATTTTTGGCGCCCCAATCCAATATCACATTCAGATCCTCTGAAAGAGATATCTGCATCGCCCTGCGTTTGCCTTCCCAGTCGGGTTGAGAGATTGGCTTGGGAACCTGAAAAGTGGAGTGAAGGGTACTATCGTCAGCATAACTATGAATGGAATTGGTTGAGGAAGAAAGAAGATCGTTGATGTGAAGAAGAAACAAAGTTGGTGCTAGTACTGAACCCTGAGGCACTCCAGCATTAATTTCGTGAAAGCTTGAAGACTGGCCATTAACAATGACTGATATACGTCGATTAGAAAGATAACTGGAGAGTCAAGAGCAGAGTTTAGTTGGAAGACCATGGGAGGAAGTTTATTAAGAAGTGCGTCATGCCAGACTTGATCGAAAGCTTTAGATATATCAAGAGCAACGATCTGGGACTCACCTAGAAACTCAAGAGACTTGTTCCAGTTGTGTGAAACGAAGGAAAGAAGATCTGCTGTAGATCTCTTGTGACGAAATCGTCATGTAAAATTTTATGTTTTTCTAAATACCTAAGAATTTGCGAGTTAATGGATTTCTCCATTACTTTACAAAGCATTGAGAGGAGTGAAATGGGTCTATAGTTGGATGGAAGAGATTTAGATCCTTTCTTGGGAATAGGCTGGACACGTGCAGCTCTCCAGCTGTCTGGAAAAATACCCGTGTCATAAGAAATTCGAAAGAGCCTGGTTACCATACCCTGTTAAATCCTCTTAAAACAGCTAAGAGCTGTGGTGACCCGAATAATATGCAATATACGTTTCTAGTGTTATTTTACGTCGTTAACCCATTAATGCCGAGAAAAACCTTTTAAAATTTTTTTATTTTAGATAAAAACAGTAAAAATAAGGATAATTTGGAAAAAAAATAAAACAAATTATCAAACATTCTAGGGGTGGGTAGTCATTTGTGGACCCTTTTGCCAATAATCTGGAGTACCTATAATATAATTAAAATTTAAAATTTCTGAATTGGAGCCTGTTGCTGGCACCATATGGTCCCTGTAGGCGTTAATGGGTTAAAACGACTTCATAGTCAGTTTTAATTTATACATATACTTTTTGTTTACCAAATTGTCCCATAAATGTTCCATTTCCACTTGCGGGTAAAATAATAAGTACGCCACTGCTCTGATATCTGGCGTTAATTTTCAATGAAGGAATGTTGATTTTCGCTTCAAATGGTTTGCCATCTTCAGACAACCTAAAAGTTGAGGTCTATTTTAATAAGTACATATAATGAGAGGTCTTAATAAAGGAAGAATAAATCAACATGTCCAAATCTTTTTTCCAAAATTAAAAAATGTGCAGTAATTATTACTCCTTGCCATGGGTTTGCCCATGTTAACTTATATTTATATATCCACAGTTCAATTTTAAAAAAGCTTTTTCAAATTTAATGGAAACAATTGCGTTTAAACATTGGTTAAGTAATTTTAGAAGAGTAAATTCAGTGTTCTATTTTGCACAGTTTCTGTTTTAGGCAGATTCGCCTGTTAAAGCTTGACTAATTAAAATTAAAAATATTTATTAATTATTATAATTGCTTATGTAAGTTATGTATTTAAACCTTTTTCTTTAATTTTTTATTTTTTATCTTTCAAAATAAATAAAAATATTAGTTAGTTGGGTTATTTATGTGGTATTCGAATCAGTACTCACAATTAGAAATATCTTTCAAAGAGCTTTAAGTAAAATACTAATTGGATATGAAGATCTTTAATAATTGTGAATGTCTCGCCAAAGATTTATAAAACATTCTTACTTTTTGATATTTATTTATAATTACTATATTGGTGAAACTAAATTGACCAGAGGAAGTAATACAAGAAACTTGGGGGTTGTATTAGATTCAAAATTATTTTTTGATTTGCATGTTAATAAGATTGTCTCAGAATCTTTACAAATGTTGGGCTTAATTTTCAGAAATTGTCAATCTTTTAATAATATTGATGCTTTAAAAAGACTTTATTTTTATTGGTTAGAACAAAACTTGAATATGCATCGGTAGTTTGGTCACCATATTATGATAAATATGTGAGAGCAGTGAAACGAGTCCAAAAAAGTTTTTAAAATATTTGGTTTTAAAAGAAGAAGGCACTTACCCTCAGAAGGGAATAGATGATGGCCTTCTGCGACGAAGATTCAGTATGGAAAGTTTAGAGAAAAGAAGAAATCTTCATAGCACGGTATTTTTATATAAGTTAATTAATGGGACCATCGTCTGTCCATCTCTGTTAGGTGAAATTAATTTCGCAATCCCGAGGATTACAAGTAGGAACAGTAGATATTTTTATTTGCCATCGCCCAGTACTAATGCATTGTATATGTCACCAATTCAAAGAATGTGCTCCTTATACAATAGCATTGCATATCACTGTGATTTTTCCATGAATTATAGAGTTGAGATGTTTGTTCGAGTATGCATAGAACATCTTTAGGTATGAGATTTTAGTCTTAAAGTTATATTAAGTTTTTATTTTGCTTTGAAATTATTTTCTGTATTGTATTATTTAATTTTATATAGTTTATATCATAGTTATATTTGTAGCCCTGTTAATGGTTGCCTGTTCGGCTTGTAATAAATAAATAAATATCGCATTAATAATGCCTAAACGATAACACGCGACAAGCGACGAGCAGAGAGTGTGAAAGCACTATTGTAACATTACTGGCGTGGATAATATCATTTTCTGGGGGGTAAAACAATGGATAAGGTATGTTTCAATCTCGTTTACCTTGTTTTATTTTACAAAAACGAAAAAAATCGCTAAAAAATTTTGAAGAGCAAAAAAACATCCTCATCTTTAAAAAGACATATCTACTGATTTTCTTTGTACTAAAACATGTTCTTTTACAACTTTTAACCTTTCTTAACGGCATAACGCTCTCAGACTTGCCGTTTTCCGCTCGCAGCTTGACGCTTGGTATCGTAGCCGTTAAATTCCGGCGAGTAAGCCTTGATGAATACTTTCGCTTGACGCTGTCCTGGTGTTCTTCTCCACCAGTCTTTATCATCATTTATCAGCTTCTTTATTGCCTTCGTGGCCTTCGTGTCCTGGTACCCAGGTAATGGTTAGCTTTTTGGACGCACCCACCTCTTCCAGAGCAACTACACAGTCCCGCACCAACTTAGAGCTGATTTTGCATGACCTAATCGCCCTGATGGCTGCCTGGCTGTCCGAGTAAATTACTATGGTTTTATCCACATAATTCCTTCTGAGAATTTCCCTAGCACATTGTTCTATGGCTACAATTTCAGCCTGGAACACAGTAGGGTGTTGTCCGAGACCCAAGTTTATTTTGGTCCTTGGTTTGTCCCCATATATGCCTGCTCCAACTCCTTGGTCTGTTTTGGACCCGTCTGTATACCAGAATAGGTCGGCTTTAATGGGAGGTCCTGCCACCCAGTCCTTTTTGTCCGGTATCAAGGTTTGAAAACCATTGTTTAGCCAGTAGCTTGGTACCATTTTCTCCAAAGGCATCTCACACAGTGAGTTGACTTCTTGGACCTCCTTGAATCTCCATTGTATGGCCCTTTCCTGTCTTATGATAGGACTCTGGCCTTGTTTGAGACGGTATTGTACCGCTTTCACTTCACCCTGTATGTATGTGTGATATACTTAACTGAAATTATTTTTTTATTATTCAGGCTAGCCTCGTTTAAAATTATTTAAGATAGACATATCAAATTAGCGTTTTTAGGATCATACCTTTTGTCGTTCCTTTTATATAACTGATGATTCAAAAATTACATTTATTATTCACACCAATTAATATTTTTATTTATTTTATACGATCAAAAATAAAAAAGGTCTATTATTTATTATTATTTTAATAATTAAGGCAATGTAAAACCATTATTTATTTTTTAGTTGGAGGTGGTAAGAGTAATGGTGTTGCTTAAGTTTATTAAGGAAATAGAAGTAATAGTTAATTTAGACGTACGCTAATAATTGTAGTAAAAACGATTATGATATTCATTAATGGTAGGAAGTTAATTTTTAAGGGATTTAAGTAGATATAATAAACCATCCATAAGCAAAGTTAAATTTAGGATAATTTTAAATCTAGCCTTGAATATAATTTTTTAGGAAACCCCATGGCGATACCATGTGTGTAAATAGTATACCCATATAACATTTTTGCGGCGTTGTACATTTAATTTACTGGCATTGCCAACACTCTTTATTGGCAAGGCATTGGCAAAAAGGTATCAAAAGACGCGAAACTGGGCAATTGGCCGTTATTAGGCCACGTGTTGCGATAAAAAGCGAAGATGTTGTGATGGCATCCGTCATTAATAAGTTATTGGGAAAAAATGCGTTTAAGATGATGGCATCCATCATTAATAAGTTATTGGCAAAAAGATAACAAAAAGACACGAAAGTGGGCAAATGCAGATACTCCCAAGCAGCAAGCTGATGTCCTATTGACGAAAATTGTGGCATATACTTTTTTTAAAAGCTAAAATGATGCGATATTTTATTTGAAAATTAAAATACTCCTTACTGCATGCAATTTCCTTGCAATGCAAAGTACCATCTCTCGGAAAACTGTCCAACTTGGAGATGCAGATTTTTACACTAGCCAAAGATATTTCTTTCAAAGCTAAGTGAGATCACCTACCGCAGACCGCTTTCGAATTATTTTTGTCTAATGGGTACGGTTTAGATGATAAAAAGCGAAGATATTGCAGAAACGTAGTAGTTTATTGTCCATTACGCCATCTATCGGTATGTCAAAAAAACTATTAAATATATATAATATTTTTATTAACACGTCTTTAAAACTTTTAATAAAGTTTTAAACAAAATATTACAGCTCCTAACAGTCTACTTGAATATCTTGCCTTCTCGACTAGCCATCACCAATTAATCACACAACACACACTTATTTGGTAATGAATAAATTTAATTATGTCTATTAAAAAACTCTTTTCTTTAAAAAAGAAACTAAAAAGCTAGAAAACCACGTAGAAAACAAATGCACAAAGCGGCCACCTTCGGTCAAAATTAACGTAGCTAATTTTACCATCATTTTATTTTTATTTGCTCCAAAATACATAATAAACATTTTGTTTGAACTAATTTTTATTTGCATGATTTTTAACAATAAAATGTTATGAAAAGGCCATTTCCTTTAAATTAGGTAAAAACATAAAATAATGTTGTTTAGCTGCCATTATAAATAAAACAGATCAAAAAAATTGCTTTAATGTTAGTTAAATACCAATGTTAATAATATGGTTTAAAAAGTATGAATATGCGTTGAAGGTTTGCCTTCAAAAATCCAATATTTATTTGCCTGCAACAAAAACGCGTGCGTTATTTAATCAGGATTGGTATGCCGCCATTTTTATATGCTCTCCGGCAATTCGCCTGCATGTAAAATTTATTGGCAATTGCCAATGCTTTACCATCAATGCCAATATGAAAAATGTATATTGCCGGCAAATAGTGTTTGCTTGGTACAGGATTATTTTTAAGCTGATAAATTCCATTTAACACTGTAAAGAATACAAAAAAAAGAACATTTTCAAATAAAATTATGTTTGAAAATGCTTTATTTTCAAAATACAGGGTGTTAAAATTTTAAGAAAAAATTTCCCAATTAAAGGGCTTTACACCTGACAAGTTATTTATTAAAAACTTGTTCGATTACTTTGTCAAATATTTGATAAAGAAATTGAAAAGTTGGATGTTTTTACTCTCTTCAAGTTTATGAAATGGTTTTCTAGGATTATGATAACTATTAACTAATTACTAAAAGGCCCCTAAAAAATATTGATGACAAGTTTTAATTTCTATAAGTACCACTGATCTCGATGGATTACCAATGTTATAACGTGCGCGAAACAAAGTTTCGCACAACGTCCAAGCATTTGTTTGCAAGGCCCACTTAAAAATAACTTTAAAAAATATAGAAAAAATGCATTTTTTTAACTAAAAATTAAAATATGACATGTAATACATCGTTGAATTTGTAATAAAAAATGGGATCAGATACAGGGTGTATTTTTTTGAGCCATATAAAAAAATAAAGTTAATGATGGTTTCTTGAAAACGAAACGTCGGGTATAAAATCTAGAAACACTATCATGTAGTAGCTAAAAAGTGCCAATAAAAAAGTGTTATTAGTTTTTTATATCTCTTCAAATAAAGACAGAAAAAAATAAAATCAATATAGTCAAATTTTCCTTTTGCTAAATATTTCAGCAGGCTATGAAAATTTTTTAAACGGCATGTAAATAAGCTTTAAAAAACACAACTTTTTCCTAATTTAACCTAAGCTGTATGTCCAATAGGTACTAAGATTCCCATGCTTAGGATCCTTATCTTGGACACACTGTATATTTCAAAAATAATATTGATTCGACAAAAAAGCAGTGCCGTACTTTTTTTCTTAAAAAAATTAAATACATATCTTGTTCAAACGCCACTAGTAATTTTTTTAAAACTTTTACATCAGAAAATGTAACGTAAAGGTTAAAAGAAGTGTACCAAATTTTGTAGAAATATCTGGTGTGGTAGGAAAGTTATGTTAAAAAGGATTTTTTAAACTTTAACACCCTGTATATTTCATTTAAAAAATGTTCTTATTTTCTTGTATTCTATACACTGTTAAGAGGAAATTATCAACTTAAAAATCACCCTGTATTTGATGTAAAACAGTTTTTTACGGTAAACAAATGGGTCAGGGTCGCTTCTTATTCGGAAGTTTTAATAGAATCATACAAAAATTATTAATAATAAAAAAATGAAAGAGGAAATTAAAAAAAAGTTCTTACTTTAATTTTGACATTGAAAAATTACTTGCTCCGTATATTAACATTTCCTTTAAGGATATCTTGTACCCATTGGGTCCTCCTGTTAACGAAAGAGACAGCTCATCCATAAGAAATGGTTCCACTGATGGTAGCTCTATCTCCTTTATTCCAGCTGCCAAATACGGTTGTAGGTGGTGAAGAGCACTGATGAAACAGTCTATAACTTTTGGGTCGCCCTCGTAGCATTGTTTTACGTAAGGTGCTAAAAAAACAGAATTCATCAATAAACAAGAACAAAAATATATGAGATATAATAATATTTAAAAAATACCTTTTTACTTTAATGTGTACAAAATTACCTAAAAAATAAAAATTTACATATTTTTACAGAAGTAAAAGATGAGGGATTTTTCGAAAATCAGTGACAAAATAGCTATTTATGTATCAAGGGCGTTACTTTTTCAATGACTAATTACATTATTTATTCGCAATATAAAAAATAAGTTGCACCTGTACCTCTATACGTAAGTAGATAATGACTGGTGTTAAGTTTGACTTTAATGTTTCTATCAGTTAGTCAGTTGGCATTTTTTATTTAACGATTTGCTCAAAATGGAAGAAATTCCACAAAATATAAGAGAAAAGGCCATAAAAGCGACTGAAAACCTTTTGCCAGTTAAATCAAGGCAACAGTATGATCGGGAGTATGGCATATTTGGTATTTGGAAAGATGCGAACGCAATTCTTAAAATAACCGAAACAGTTTTAATGGCATATTTTCAGGAACTGGTAAGTTATTGATTTTATTTTAATACATATGTTTAACAAACTTTATTATTTTTAGTCGGAAAAATACAGTCCGAACTCTCTCTGGACCAAGTATTCCACTCTAAGGTCTACGTTGATGGTCTATGAAAATATAGACATTTCGCAATACCATCGTCTCATATCTTTTTTAAAAGTTAAGTCGAAAGGATACGTCCCGAAGAAGTCTAAAGTTTTGAAAGGAGAAAAAATATTAAAATTTATTAATGGACTGTTCTCATACAAAATAGCGTTAGTGCTACCACCGCTGCTACCATCACAAAAAACACCGACCATTGTATAGTGGGATCAGCTACATTTTCCGGGACATTTCAAAATTGTAATTTTTATTTTGGAAATAAAGTTTAATTTTTAGTATTGTTTAAAGAAAAATTATTTTTGTATAAACTTGATCTTTATTGTGAAAGAAATAAAATTGGATAAGCAATAAAATTTCCATATTAGCGCATTAGGGCATTATAAGCGGGCATTATCATAATGCCCGCTTATAATCCCTAGGTGTGATAGCGGGTATTATTGCTACCATAACATATTCCGTTTTTAAGTTATTACAGATCAATAATAGATGGGTAAAACATAAAGAAATAAATGTGCAAATATTTTATAATACAGGGTGCGTTGTTAAAACTTACAATGTCTGTAGTTTCTATACCAAGGGAAATATACAGAGTGAGCCAAAAAGCCAAAATAATGTTAGTACTTCATATAAAAAAAAGTTCCATCGCGCTTCCTTATGGAGTTATTGACCTTTAAAGTTAGGATTAAAACAAATGTATTTTATTTTTAACTTCTGAACGGTTGCCACAATAATAATGATATTTGGGCCTTTAAATATGGGCAAATGATTGCACAGTAAGTCATGATTATACTGGGTGAGACGAATTTTTTTCGCTAATTGTATGCATTTTTACAGAGGTGACAAATTTGACATTTTGGTTTAACCGTTGGATTCCCTATTCATTTTTGTACAAAAAGGTATACCTTATTTAAATTGATATCTTGGACCGTTCCTTATAAAATTGTATTTTAAATTCAGACATACCAGCATTTTGTATGTAATAATAAAATCCATTATACAGCGTGTCTTCGGAAGTTTTTAACAAATGGGAAACTTTTTTATTTTTATTTTTACAAAAAAAAGTGTATTTTCATAAAAGCTCTGCTTGATGAGATAATACATTTCCACAAAAATATTTAAAAGTTGGATGTACAGGGGGCTTTAAAATGACTTTTTCCAAATTAAAATGGTTATTTCCTAACTACAGTACCAAACTTTAAAGGGGGATTTTTTTATGTCTTTTTATGAAGAAAAGTTGTCATAAACATATATCCGGAGTTGCTTCGTTTCTGATATACAGGGCGTTAAATATTTTTAAAGGTCTGTTTGTTTTTAAATATCTTAAATACAGAAGCCAGATACAGAAGAAATGTTCTCTATTAAAAAGTTGTATTTTTAGTTGCTTTAAAGGAAAAAAATATAAAAATTGCATAAAAAGCTAGTGGCATCCATTTTTTCTCAATAATATTGGCTGTTGTGCCCACTGTACGACACTGGCGTTTTATTAGTCTTTATAATTTTTTCCTTTAAGGCAACTAAAAATACAACTCTTTAGTGAAGCCCATTTTTTGTATCTGGCTTCGTATTTAAATATTTAAAAACAAACAGACCTCGAAAAATATTGAACGCCCTGTATCTCAGAAACGACACAACTCCGGACATATCTTTATAAAAACTTTTCTTCATAAAATGACATGAGAAATCATCCTTTAAAGTTTGGTACCGTATTTAGGAAATGACCCTTATTTTAATTTGGAAGCAAGACATTTTAGCCACCCTGTACATCCAACCTTTAAATATTTTTGTGGAAATGTATTTTGTCATTAAGCAGGACTTTTTGAAGAAGACACTTTTTTAGTAAAATTAATAATAAAAAGTTTTCCATTTTAAGAACTTCCGAAAACACGCTGTATACATGTTTTATTATCTAAAGTTATTAATTTTAATTTTTGCAGCACAGCCATTATATTGCAACA
>JACEGR010005189.1:0-76593 GCA_014170235.1 Listronotus bonariensis
AAAGTGTGAGTTCGACTAGTTTAATGGACCTTCATACACCGAGTCCTAAAATGCAGGAAGCAATTCCTGTCGATGAAAATGGGGTTTCCTCCAGTGAAGAAGTGGACGTTTAAAAAAAACAAAGCTGTGTTTGTGACATTGTGTAAAACAAAGTTGTGTTTGACAAAGTGTATAAACAAAAAGGCGTGTGTTTGTGACATTTATTATTTAGGGATTTAGGGCGAATTGACTTTAGGTTTAGTAATTGTAAATTTAAATTAAAATAATGTGTTTCTCATAAGGTAATTTTTAATTAAACAATGCTTTTATCTTTTAAAGTCTTTTAAAAGTTTAAAATTTAGCTTAAATGCCAGCAAAAATTATGGCGTTAAAACAAATATCAATTTTAGGCGAAGAAACAATTTAAAAAAGGTATTTACTAATCGGTTCAACACCGACTTCACGGAAAGCCAATCAACTGTCATCCGACGATAAAAAATGGCGGTATCTCTTGTTTTCTGGTACAGTAGACAAGTATAGTGTTTTTGTCAGTTTTTTTCGTTTTCAACGGTTTTTTTACCTTTTAATTGTTTTAAGTGGACATAAAGGACGTATAAAATTGATTTTTGCAACTGTTAGTACAGTGTATGTTTTATTTACCTTTTTTTTCTTGTGATGTTTGTGTAGTGGTGTATCAACAAGTGGTTGTTTACATCCGTTTAAACCAGTTTTTTTCTAATTAAAACATTGTGTTATTAACTTTTTATTGGCCTAGTGAACTAAAAGGACCCTCTTAGTATAGGGTTTAGTGTTTTTTGTGATTTTCTTTGCGATTTTTACACTCAAAAGACGACAGGTTATATAGTAAATTTCTGTTTTTTAACAAATTATGAAGTTTTTTGAAAATGTCGTACTCTTGTTGTGTGCCTCTTTGTAAGAGTACCAGTGCCAGTAAAGGCCCAACGGTTACAATTTTTTCTTTTTGCTCAAATGAAGATTTTAAAAACAAATGGATACATGCTATTCGTAGGGAGAATTTTATTCTAACAACACATTCTATAAGGTATAATTGATCCTAATTGTAATTTGTTCAAAAATATAAAGTTGTCTATGTTCTTAGTAGGTTTATAAGTTACATTTTCAAAGTGACGATATAAAACGCAGTACAAAATTTTATACTAATACAGGGGATATTTTGGATGTACCATTGAACAGGCCACGCTTAAAACCAGGTGGGTACCTTTTAATTTTTACTACTACTGAATTAATCTTAAATTGTTTAAAATGTCTTTATTTTTACAATAAAATTTTTGGTAATAGTTCGATAAAGCGGTTTTCGCTATTATAAGAGATTTTGAAAAATTCTTTTTAGGGCGTTTCTATACGTCGATTATGACACAAATCTGTGTGCGCGTTTTCCAAAATCCATTTCTATAATTTATTATTAATAAAAACATATTACGGGACGGTGGAGTGAACAGGGGAGCTGGGTGGGGACGAAATAGTAGAAATCCTACATTAAACGCCCAAAAACAGTATTTCACAGTACACACCGCACTTTCTGTCTTAAAAAAGAAAGATACAGGACAAAATTCATAAGAAAAATTAAGTTATTCCTTCTTCCGATTATAATTTGTAGGGAAAAAAAGGAAAATACCTAAACATAAAGAAGAAGGCATTTCTACAAAAAATACCATTGTTTCTCATGGAAATGGTGGATAATCCCCGAAATAGGCTTGGTGTTAATTCTTTATAAGAAGTTTGGCAACGAGATATCTCATATGTGTGGGATAGTTTTCGAAAAATTTAATACTTTTCAAAATTAATTTACATTTTTCATGTGCCCCGAGAGCAGTGTATTTTTCCAAAACACCTCGTATAAAAACACGTGCCTTCGTTTTTATACCTTTATTAACAGTGTAACGTAACTATGGTTACAATAACGGCAAAATCTTAAATTGTCAATGTCTCGAAGTTTACAGCACAAAAGTCGAATCTGTACTAACTGATCGGAGGTTTCCCATCGCCCTTTTATAGGTTCAATGGTACATCCAAAATATCCCCTGTATTAGTATAAAATTTTGTACTGCGTTTTATATCGTCACTTTGAAAATGTAACTTATAAACCTACTAAGAACATAGACAACTTTATATTTTTGAACAAATTACAATTAGGATCAATTATACCTTATAGAATGTGTTGTTAGAATAAAATTCTCCCTACGAATAGCATGTATCCATTTGTTTTTAAAATCTTCATTTGAGCAAAAAGAAAAAATTGTAACCGTTGGGCCTTTACTGGCACTGGTACTCTTACAAAGAGGCACACAACAAGAGTACGACATTTTCAAAAAACTTCATAATTTGTTAAAAAACAGAAATTTACTATATAACCTGTCGTCTTTTGAGTGTAAAAATCGCAAAGAAAATCACAAAAAACACTAAACCCTATACTAAGAGGGTCCTTTTAGTTCACTAGGCCAATAAAAAGTTAATAACACAATGTTTTAATTAGAAAAAAACTGGTTTAAACGGATGTAAACAACCACTTGTTGATACACCACTACACAAACATCACAAGAAAAAAAAGGTAAATAAAACATACACTGTACTAACAGTTGCAAAAATCAATTTTATACGTCCTTTATGTCCACTTAAAACAATTAAAAGGTAAAAAAACCGTTGAAAACGAAAAAAACTGACAAAAACACTATACTTGTCTACTGTACCAGAAAACAAGAGATACCGCCATTTTTTATCGTCGGATGACAGTTGATTGGCTTTCCGTGAAGTCGGTGTTGAACCGATTAGTAAATACCTTTTTTAAATTGTTTCTTCGCCTAAAATTGATATTTGTTTTAACGCCATAATTTTTGCTGGCATTTAAGCTAAATTTTAAACTTTTAAAAGACTTTAAAAGATAAAAGCATTGTTTAATTAAAAATTACCTTATGAGAAACACATTATTTTAATTTAAATTTACAATTACTAAACCTAAAGTCAATTCGCCCTAAATCCCTAAATAATAAATGTCACAAACACACGCCTTTTTGTTTATACACTTTGTCAAACACAACTTTGTTTTACACAATGTCACAAACACAGCTTTGTTTTTTTTTAAACGTCCACTTCTTCACTGGAGGAAACCCCATTTTCATCGACAGGAATTGCTTCCTGCATTTTAGGACTCGGTGTATGAAGGTCCATTAAACTAGTCGAACTCACACTTTTGTCCTGCAACGGAAAACGAACAAGGGAAATTTGTCAACGATTTCCGTCTATATAGAATTCCACAATAAAATTCATTAAAATGTATTTTTGCAAGTTGTAAAATTGCCACAATAATTCTATTCTATTCTATTCTATTTTTTTTTCTTGGTTTTGGTCCCTTCAGGTCCAATCCACCACTCTCCCCTTCCGGACTATGCTTTCCAGGGCTTTGTCGGCGGAAAATCTGGATAATCGAGCTCGTAACTCCCAGAAATTCCAAAAAGAAAACAAAAATAATTCTAAAATCGATGCAATGCATAAATTGTCGGCTGTCAAACCAAGACCTGCTAGTGGTGTTACTATGGATGGTGGAGGGGAGGATAACCATCTGAATGTTTTAAAAAGTGTCCGTCGAAAGGTGCAACTTAAGGTGGCGCCACAGTAGCCAGAGGAGATTTTTTAACCAATGAGCATGAATTATTAGAGTGAGATACAAAATGAAAAAGGACAGATAGATACAAAATAAAAAAAAGAAAGAAATACCAAAATCCCTCCACTGGCTACTGTGGCGCCATCCCAATTTGCTACATTCCGATTCCACTTTTTCAACTTGTCCGCCATAAAAGATGGTTATCCTCCCCTCCACCATCCATAGGTGTTACGTATAACCTAAGTATAACCTTCACTTTCACTAGTTCCCATGGCACGCCCATCTATTTCCCGCCATTTGAGAAATGCCTCGTGTTCACCACCAAACAGGATACCATCAGCTTACAGGAATCTTCGTTCACAGCGCTTAGATCCAGAAGAAAGATGCCGTCAATTTAGCGTAAATCTTTCCTTGATCCCCGAAGGTAAAAACGTCTGTACGGCACCTTTAAAAAAATTTAACCAACCAATAGAGAATTATTGCAAGTTGCCTTATTAGGCTCGGGAATTATTAATGCCGGCCTTATTTAAATAGTGCTTGTACCCAAGATGTACGCATAATTTAGAGTTATTGCAAATCATGTTGACAGTATCATTAACCTAATAAAAAAGACGAAAAAATTTAGTTGTTTTTCTTTATTGTTTTGTGTTGTAGGGTTTTGTTTTACACAATTAAAGAAATACATTTGAAAAAGCAAGGTTTTTAAGTATTTTTAGTTGTAAAAACTTTTCGATTTTGTGCTCGGCAGGCGTTCGGTTTACACGAACAGTTCCGAAGTTGAAATAAGACCAAAATAAGGCACGACCTAAAACCGACATAAATAAAGCCAGGCACTATCCTTATTAAGCGAGTCCTTATCCCACTATGCATCTGCGCAAGCTCAGATGTCAAAATAAGGCCGGTATTATTAGTGCCTGGCCTTATTTTACTGTGCAATATTTCTCTAATCTCTTACTGCTACACTGTTTAGAAACGATATGTCATAGACTAAAGAAAAGTTCTGAGTGGCTTTCCAGTGACGCAAATAGAGCGCTCCCGAGTAGCTCAGGAGCATTTCGTTCTACTTTATGGCGTTCCAGTGACGGAAAGTGTTATGCACCTGAGCTACTCCGTTTTTCTTTCCCCTTGCCCCTCATGCACCAACCCCTCTTTTGGTTTTGTGCTTCACACATGTTTTTTTATGGTTAAGGATGGATTTTTTAAAATTATTTATTTAAAATGGAATGAGATATTAAAAAGAGATTATTATTATAAAGCCAAGAAAGGTTAAAAACAACGAAATTTTAAAATTTCTTAAAGTATCTCTCTTTCCTTGTCTAAGGATGCGTTCCAGTGACTAACTTTTAGAGCAGTTCAAGAGCTTCAAGCCTTGGAGCGTGACGCACAAAAATTTTCGTCTCTGGAAAGCCACTCTGGTTAGTGAAATGATCAATCCATTACCATTAGTTCCGCCCGAGCCCAAGCTGTACAGGGCCGTGTCACTGAAATTGCGAATACGGCAACATGGGCAAGCTGTCCCAGCGGAGATGTGTGACGTCACCACCTCAAGCATGAGGGGCAGGGTTTCCTTCGGTCGATATCGTGTTTCCTCTGCCCCAGCTTCCACCGCCTTCTTTAAGGCACGGAAAAAAAGGTTAGAGAAATGTCGCAACAATGTATTTAGTCAATAGCAGAAAGCCATCTATGAGCGAGCTGGGCTCTGCTAGTTCCTTTTAAGTCATAGATGACGCTAGAGTAGGTCGAAATACATTGGTATCTGTTTTACCGACTGAAATGATTTGAATTTATGACGGTAAAATGAAAATATAGAAATTCTTTCTATAAACGATTTTAGTTGATAAATAAACAATATATTAAACTTTACTAAATGCCAATCGCTAACAAGTAAACTTCAATCTATTGTTTGTTTGTCAACCAAAATGAGCCAAAATCATCCATTTTTCAAAGAAATATTTAAATAATGGTAAAAAAAGACATTTAAATTAAACACATAACATAAAAAGAAAAAATGTATTTTAAATATATCATATTTACATCACAAATAAATTAACAATTTAGTATAACACCCATTGGATCTGGTAGAGATGTACAAAACGAACCTTAAAAAGAAAAAAAAAACAAGCAGTATATTTATATTAACTAATATAAGTTAAAAGGAGAGAAAGTACCATAGATTTATATTAAAAATGTACTTTTTTTGAACATCAATACATTGAAATAATATAAGACAATTAGGTAGCTACATTGTTTATGTGTCTGGTTATCTATCATTGTTTTAACTAAAATCAAATATTCCTGCAGCCGAAAAAACCTTCCAGTACGATTGTAAACAAAGAATTACGGAAAAAGATTACGTCACAAAATTTAGCGAACATAGGCTTAAATGGGATCGAGCGCTCCTTATTAAAAAGTTTATTTTCAGTGCCCCTTAGTTACTCAATAGTTACTTTTCTCGCATAAATTTTTTTGACAATAAAAAAAATGTTCTTGACATACAATTGTAAGTGCTTTCACAATAAATACTTTTCTTGCATCAATTTTTTTTTATAAAAAAATCTTTACGGTAAACAAAAGTGTCCGAAATTGTAAGTGAAGGCATCACAATACACAGTTTTCTTGCAAAAAAAATTTTCACAACTAAAAAGAAAAAGGTCTTCACGTTAAACACATATAAGCTGTGTTTCATGTTTTCTTCCCCACGGTACATTCTTTCTTATAAAAATACCTTTTTGGGACCCAAGACGGTCAACCCCCTATGGTACGCCAGTGACCACCCACATAATTTTGTACATAAAGTGTTCTGTATATTGTTCACTAAGTATTTCTATAACTCAAACCTAACAAAAATTGTCAATTAATATTTGTTTTATTTTAAAATGTATTATTAATTACACTTTATTTTAAACTATTTTAGATCTTAAATTATCACAAGGAAACAAGAAATCTGTCTTTAAACCATGAAACATACTTTTTGACTGCATAAATTAAGTCATTTTTAGATTTTAAAGGTATTACTAAATACAATGCAGTGCTTTGAAGTAAAAATGTCTTGACGTGCAATCATAACTTCGGAGAGAAAATGATAAAAATGTTTAGTTTACAATAAAAGTCAGTGCTGGATTAGGACTATAAGATGCCCTAAGCAATCCACTTCTGTGGGTACAACTAGCAATGGCGATGCTACCTTGAAAATTTTTGTCGAGCAAAAAAAAGATTCTTACTCTTAAAAATTACACACAAAATGCATTTTACGGATTTTTAAACAGCCTCATGTGCTAGCCAAATATGTGTTTTATGCTGTTTATGGTGGCCCCCACAATTTAATGCCCGAAGCACTCGCTTAGATTGCTATAGGTTAATCCGGTACTGATAAAAGTGTATATATGATAAAAGGTTCATAATTTAATTTATTGCTGGAACTGTACTTACAATATCAGCCCTGTTTGCTCGCTAAATCCATTAGTTTTATTTGAAGAACACCTTGACCCGAACTGACGCCACATTTTTTTTTCTATTAGAAACACATATTGTTTAATAAACTTAATTTAGTTATTATAGATTTTTAACACAAAAATAAATGAACTAACTTACCTGGAAAAGCATGAAGTTACTTAAATTTATCAAAAAGAAATAAAAACACGCAGCGCAATAAAAAAACAACCTAATTAAACAATCACGAAGTAAAATAAATGCAAATGGCCACCATCAGAACACGACAAAGAGAATGGAGAAGGGGAGAGAAACAGTTGATTTACCCCCACCAATTAAAAAATAGCACACACCTGCGACTTATCATTGTGTTCAGCGACCGAAAGAGCTCGTCAAAGTTTTATTTTATTCTTGCTTACAGTTGTTAAAAAGCACGTGCTTGGTTAAAAGTATGGATTTATTTATAATTTTTTTGTTTCAGTACGCACTTTTTACGTAGCATTTTTGTGTTTGAATCAATACTATCAGCCAAATATCTTGCGAACTTTAACCGGTTTGATGGTTAACTTAACACAGCGGGATTACTCGTCATGCGCATGAGAGGTTCTTTTTTCGGCTTGCTATTAGCTGTTATAAATGTCAAAACTCTTAACTTTCAATATGTTCAATATGGCTGATGTTGAAATTGTTGTGGCTGTTTATTTGTTATGTTTTTTATTCGGTTTAATTTTACGTGTGACCTGTGTTATAAATATAAATTATTGAAACAACATTTGTGTAAATTTATTGGTTTTTTAAATAAACTATTTTTTAAATTATTTACGTTGTTTTTTTTATGAATAAAAACAAATTAATACTTTATGTAAGATTTATTTTTTAACAAAATATTATATACATTAATATTTTACATAAATACGTAAAATATATTTAATGAATATCTTGCTGGAGGCAAAAACACAATGAACCAATAGAGGATTTCTGTGTGCGTCACTCCATATTTAAAAATTTCCTTGAACTGTAAGACAGACAAATGACAAGTTTAAAAAGTATTAATATAGTGATAAAAATTATACTTAAGCGAAAAAATAAAAACTAAACTAAATAACTGACCCAGTTGAGGTACAAACCAAGATTAGAGTGTGTCTACTTAAGTTCGTACCATAAGGCAAACTATTATTAATTTTACAAAAAAATTCAACCATCCCATATTAATTGTTTTCGGTGGGAGGTATATGAAATATCTTAAAAATTCTGAATTTTTCTTTATTTTGTCAATATCGAAAATTAGTGGAAAAAAGATTATTAGGATTAAGATTTTTTTTTCTGCAATACCGAGCATTTTTGAGCTTCCTTTACAAAAGTATTTTATTTCAAAATGAGTAAGTATCCAGTATTGTAGAAACTTAAATTTTCATTGTTAATTAAAACCTACAATCTTATCTGCTTCCTTATACCTAAAAAACAAGTATGTAGATATCGAATAAAATGGACCAAGCACAGTGGCCTATGGAAACTGAAATCCTACTACGCTTTTCTCAGTATAAGTAATATTAACTTATACACTATAATACCTTTCAATTAAATAGGATCAAAATAAATCTATAATTTATTTGGTTGGTAAGTTTAAGCGTGCTATTTTTCTATATTTCTTAAATTATACACTTCTTTACATTTTACAACCATTCTTTATGCTAAATATGTAATTTCACAATAAAAGTTTAGTTTTCAAGAAATAATTCTATTTAGATTTTCATTTTTAGTTCTTATTTCCCTAAAATTTATATATATTTTTCCACATTAATCTATTCCAATCTAAGAAAAAAATAGACTTCTACCAAATAGATTTTAATACACCATTAGCACTAAATTACCAATATTTAGTCATTAAATTATTAAGAAATTTCAGTATTAACCACATTTCACACTTTTTATTAATGTTTTATGTATATTTACTCAATAAATCAATGATTTTGAATATACCGCCGATTTTGACATTGGGAGTGCGTATGCGCATGCTCTGCCATCCCGCAGACCCTATCTTCAAATTGTGCCACTTTTCGAAACGGCGATTGATCCTCTATCCTTGTCTATTCTCTTTGGAACACGGCCACGCTGCCCAGCTGGCGCAATTCCGTTTCAACTGGGAGCTGGGGCCGAGGAAACACGATAAGCCGAACGAAACCTGCCCCTCATGCCTGAGCTGGTGACATCACACCATCCCCGCACTGGGACAGCTATTACATTTGCTGTATTTGCAATTTCAGTGACTGTGGCCCTGCTTTATTAAACTTTGTTTTCCAGAAATATGTCGTGTCGCCAGCGACAATGGGGGGGACCAATGGGAGCTAAGAATTTTTGACAGACTTCTCAAACTCTATTGTCGCCAGCGACAACCTCTCGAGTTGAATTTTTAAAACGTGTCGCCAGCGACAATGGATTAATGATTCTTTATTATTTTCTTAATTTTTATTTTTTTGTGTTTTTCCGCATAGTTCTGTAAAAATAAAATTTTTCAGCTCATGTTATTTTTGTAAAACTGTATTATAAGAAATTTTTACAAGTGTTGTTGATAAGGTTCTTTTGTTTTATAATTTTGCTAAAGTGGCTTGAAGTTATTATTATTTAACCCTTAAGACATATAAAAGCTTACAACTGTATTAAGCCTTGTTTTCGAACTATATGTCGTGTCGCCAGCGACAATGGGGGACCAATGGGAGCTAAGAATTTTTGACAGACTTCTTAAACTCTATTGTCGCCAGCGACAGCCTCTCGAGTTGAATTTTTAAAAACGTGTCGCCAGCGACAATGATTAATGATTCTTTATTATTTTCTTAATTTTTATTTTTTTTTGTGTTTTCCGCATAGTTCTGTAAAAATAAAATTTTCAGCTCGTATTGTTGTAAAACTGTATTATAAGAAATTTTTACAAGTCAAATGAACTAAATAAGTTTAAAAATATAAATTTGCTGGTTTACATCCAGTTTTATTTTTACAAGTGTTGTTGATGGCTCTTTTGTTTTATAATTTTGCTAAAGTGGCTTGAAGTTATTATTATTTAACCCTTAAGACATATATAAAGCTTACAACTGTATTAAGCCTTGTTTTCAGAACTATATGCCGCGTCGCCAGCGACAATGAGGGGACCAATGGGAGCTAAGAATTTTTTGACAGGCCTCACTCTTTTGTCGCTTCTCGAGTTGAATTTTTAAAAACGTGTCGCCAACGACAATTCAAACCAAAATATGCTTTATTGTTAGAATATTTATCTTATTAACAAAGTCTGTTATAAAAAAATTAGTGTAAAAATAAAGTTGGTTAATTTAACAAAGCTAAAATCAAGTCAATATACAAAAATAAAAAGTACAGTAGATTAAACATAAAATAAAGACAATAAGTAGGTTTACCAAGTTCGAGACCACGTAATATAAAATAAGACAATTAAAATTTAAAAAATAGATAAAAAAGCTAATAATGACATATACTAGTAAAATGTACACAATAAAAAAAATGTCATACACACACACTGTTCAGGCAACTGATATAAATAAAACTATTATATTAGAAAAATAAAGTAAATAAACAACATATACTGGTAAAATGTATTTTTATGTTTTATTTTTTTCTGGGAGATTAAATTTGAAACAAAATATTATTTGGCTTTTCTCCAGAATAAAATTTAAAACATTATTATTTTAATATTTTAAGAAAATTAAAACTTTTATACATTATGAAGAACTATTCTGCTCTTACACAATATAATAAAAGTTATTATTACTTTAAAAGAAATAAAATAATGAAATATTTAATATTAAGTTACTTACAATACAAAGGTTTCAATCTAAAAAAAAATCTTAACAAGACGCCAGACGAGAACTGGGCCAATGGTTGCGGTCTCAAAAATGTGGTAAAATAGTTTACCAAAATGTGAGTAAACAGTTTACCAAAAACTTACTTATAAACTTGTTAGAAAAACTGAAAAAAAAAATTTAGTAACTAACTTAATAAGTATAATAGTAATGGTTATGTAGTAATCTGTTAACGTTTTTTACGGCTTTATGCAGTTTGAAAGTGCCTATTTGGTTAATATCTCTTATTTTTGTATCACCTTCACCATTTTATCGATATTTTAATAACTTGTTTGTCAATCATAACAACGGTTATGTAAGAACTTTGTGGTTATCTGTTTAGGCCCTATTTACACTCAAATAACATAATTATTAAAAAATTTAGTACTAACATTTATAGGCTTATTAAAAATAAATTGTTTAAAAAAGAATGACCAAAATCGGTCTACTAGAAGCCGAAATATACGTTAAAAACTGTTTAAGCCACATTGGCAACATGCGCAGACCCTAAAACTCATTTTCTGGCCAAACCATTATAGTTAGGTTTGCGCAAATAGCGGAAAAGTACCTTCGGTACTCCGGCTGATAACGATATTTCATGATACCCTTATATTAAATATTTTTTAAAAATACCCTTAAGTCTTATTTTAGGGGTTAATTTTAGGAAATATACAAAAATTCTTATTTTTATTATATTTTAAATATTTGTAAGTCGTTAATTGTATTTTTACCGACTATCTGCATTTTCTTGATTATAATTATTTTCACCTTCCCCATTTTGTCGATAATTTTAACAACATGCCCACAAGTACTCCACTACATATATAGTTAACTCATAAAAGTTTGAGGTTATGTCAATCGTTAACAACTAAGGTTAACAGGCGAATATCCTCGCGCCTCGGTTCTGCGCCTCACCGGTGTTGTCAGGTCAGGGCCTAGGGGCCGTCACGGAATGACGTCGCGCATAATATTGGCATGTGGCATTTGACATTTGACAGATGACGTTTGACAGATTTGAACACGCCCAGGGAGTTGCGCAAGATTCCTAAATATTTGACAGATGACAGATGATATTTGGCATTTGACATGTGTCAGGTGACAGGCCGTGGCCACGCCCATGGAGTTGCGCAAGATTCCTAAATAATTGCTGACGTCATAGATCTTGAGATAATAAGCTCCACCGGAGGTGGTGGGCGCTCAATCGGCTATCTATCCCTACTTATAGTGGGCGTCACATTTGAAAGTAACCTTAACTGGCATAAGCACATTGTATCTATAGCCACGGCAGCTTCAAAAAACTTGGATTTCTCTTCAGAGCAAAAAGTATTTTCCCGCTTCTAATTTATACACTTTATATGTGTCCCAAATCCGACCTCCTTGGAATATTGTTCTCATATCTGGGCATGGCGTCCCCCACAACCCTAAGCATTCTTGATTCTATTCAAGGAAGAGCTATTCGTCTCATTAATGATCCTTCACTTACAGAAAGGCTTCCTTCTCTTGCACATCGTCGGGCTGTGGGGGATTTATCGCTTTTTATAGGTACTTCCATGGCTTCTGCTCTGAAGAATTGTCCAGTATAGTTCCTCCACTTACGGTTCCCAACAGAGAAACTCGTGGTTCCGCGCGTATGCATCCCTATACGGTCCAACTGGACAGGCCCCGAACTTCCCACTTTGTTCGTTCTTTTATCCCTAGAGTTTCTAGGTTGTGGAACCTGCTGCCCGCGGAGGTCTTTCCTTCCCCCAAATCTTCAAGTATTTAAGTCCCGTGTCAACAAACTCCCTCTTACCTCGCTTAAGACACCCACGGTACGTTAGTATTTAGGCTTTTAATTTATAATATGCCAATTACTAACTCTATATCTATTATTCAATGTCACCTTTTACTTCTTTAAGTGAAACAAGGTTGGTAAATTCTTGTCTAGAGGTTACAAGTAGCTGTCTCATTGATTTTATTTTCTTTATAAATGTCTCTTTTACACTTTTTATATATAAATCTAAAGAAGTTATTTGTAGAGATATATTTGGCTTTATATCTGTGTTATTATTAATCAGTTTATATTTTTGTAGTATCAATTTCTTTTTAGAAATTTCAAGTAGCCAATTTATTGATTTTATGTCCTTAAGTAACGTTTTATTTATATTATTTATATTTACATCTAAAGTAACTACCTTATTAGATAAAGTTGTCTCCAAATTTTTTATTTTACATTTATAATCGGTTGATAATTCTTTTTTGCTACCGCAATAAAATCTTGTACCACTTGAAATATATAATCTACTTCTTTGCCCGTTAATTTTAATATAGCACTGCCAGTTTTTTCTTAAGTTCTTCAATTTGATTATTAAACTCCTTAATCTTATCACTATCAGTTTTATGAGCTGCATACTTCTGTCAAGAGTTTGTATGTTTTTTTATATTATCATGAATTTATATTTCAAAGTTTTTAATCTCTTCTTCTACTCTTTTGCTAAGTTTATCGGTAAACGTTTGAAACTTTGAAATATTATCCTTTGAAAGAGTTGTCCTAGCACTGTTCATTTTTTCTTGAATCATTGACCTAATTTTTACAATATTATCTTCTATCGCATTAATTTTCTGCTTTGAAGCTTCTTCATCTTTTGATATTTTATTTGAAATTTGTTCTATCAAATTATTATTTTCTTTAACCAAATTCTTAATATCTGCCACTTTATCAATATATTCTAACATAAATTTTTCTTCAAATACTTTTTTTTTGCAATATTTTCAATATTTTTATTGTTAACACTTATTTTTTTAGTTAAACTAAAAATATCCTTTTTATTTAAGAATTGGCTCAAATTTTTGTAAAATTTTATTTTCTATGTAATTATCATCGCTATTAATTTTTTGTAAAATTGTATTTTCAACATTATCAAAAATATTTTTTCAGTCAATAAAGTATCGATTTTGTAACGCTTAGAAATATGTCTATCAAATTTATCCAATGTCATTTTGCAAATGGGCAAGAACCAATTATTGTAGTCTTTTATATAATAACATTGGCTTCTCTTAATTCTTGAATGAAATTGAAATAATTTTATTGTTGTGACCTGTATGACCCGCATTTTGGGATGCTACAAGTAGTTTTAGTCTTTCTACTAGTTCATTTATATCATCGAAATATACATAGTCAACTTTTTTGTTTGATAAATTGAGCAAATTTCCACCTCGTTTTGCTTTTCTTTAAGGTGGTATTATGTGAGAACGTGATTGACTTTGAATAGACACAGGTAGTGGTCTTCCACTAGATTTAATTATATTTTTTCATTAGATATGGTTTTATTATAGTTAAATATTTTAATTCGGTTGTGCCTTGCACTTGCTCATTTGGATCATGATTTCTTCGATAAGCATTAGTTCTAGCAAGTATATCCGTATAGTTTTCTAAATCAGCATTAATAAATCCAACAGGTTCTTTATAAAAGTGTAGTTCATATAATCCGAGAGTTCCCTTATATTCAAGATCATCAAATTTTTATATTTGCTTTTTTGAAATCAATTAATCTACTACCAACTTTCCATATTTTTGTGGTTATATCGTGTGAAAAACCGTATCTGTGGTCTAATTCTCGATCTCCTTTAATTGATGAATCAACAAATCCTCTTACCAATGGATTATATCCATCCAGATATTCATTATATGCATCGGTTCTAGTAATCTCAAGAATGTCTTGTTTTGTACGTTCTAATGATGGTATTTCCTGCTCTTCTTCATGGGGTTGTAACATGGTAGAACTTCTGTCGTCCAAATATTCTCCTTCATCATTTAATCTATTTCTTTATTAGGTTTAAAAAGTGTTCTTAAATACTCATATTTTGGTTGATATAGCGATTTTGAATAAACATAAATATTTTCAAATCCTAAACCTTGTGGATCTACAATTAAACTTATAATAATATTAGTTTTGCCACAACCTGAGGGAATAACCACCAATCCTCTTTTACTGCTACCATTAAATAGTTTTCCATGTTTATTAAAATTGTTATTTAATATATTATGATCTTTAATCTCAATTGAAAAGGCTGTTTCTCAATCCTCATGCTTTTCTATATAAGGCTAAACTCTTTAGAAAACTAATCATTTATTTAGATAATTTTACTTTATATAATGTTTGTTTAATTCACAACTGATTAAAATAAAAGAATCTAAGAAAATCGGAAGCTTGTTTCTTAAACACTTTAATAAATAAATTAACATTTGAATTACATATTCCTGGTTATCAGTTTTGTGGACCAGGAACCAAATTAGAAAAGAGACTACACAGACGTGATAAAGGAATAAATACTTTGAATAAAGCTTGTAAAGAGCATGATATTGCATAGTCCAAGACAAAAGATATAAAAGGTAGACATGATGCTAATAAAGTCTTAGCTGAGAAGGCTTTGGCAAGTTTTAGAGCCAAGGACGCTAGTTTTGGGAAGAAAATAGCTGCTTTAGGTATAGGCGGTGCTATGAAAGTTAAAACTAAATTAGCAATGGGTATTAGAAGGATTCGAAAAAGTAAAGGTAAGGAAATGTCATTTTCTCAATCTGTTGCAAAAACGAGAAAGGAACTTTAAGGAAAAAAGTTTAGAAGTTTAAGGGAAGGTGCCAAATCAGCACTGTCGGAAATAAAGAAAGTTGGACGAGTGTTACCTCCTAAAAAACGGATAATACCAATTCCAAAATCTGGTGGATTTTTACGCCTTTTACCATTGTTTGCTGGATTATCTGCTTTAGGAGCACTCGGGGGAGGAGCAGCTGGAATCCCAAAAGCTGTAAATGATGCGAAAGCAGCTAAACAGAAACTTGAGAAAGATAAGAGACATAATCAAATGATGGAGTCCATAGCAGTAGAAAAAAAGGGAAGTGGGATTTATTTAAAACCATATAAAACAGACTATTTTTAAAACCGTATTCAAAAAACTGTTAAAATTATATACCTCGTAAAATACTTACAAATTATGATTTATTTAAATATGTTAAATTATTGGAAATACCAAATTTTCGGGGTATATTTATGAGGGATAAGCTGCCTCATAAAATTAAAAAATATGCTATTCTAAATCTTGATGAGGATAATGGAAAAGGAACTCATTTGACAGCATATACCAAAAAGGAAAAAAATATATTATATTTTGATAGTTACGGTAATTTGCGACCACCTCTTGAATTAATCTCATATTTTAACAGTGATGGAAATAAAAACATTGTAAAATATAACCATGATCAAAAACAAAATTATAGTAAAACCAACTGTGGGCAATTAAGTTTAAAATTTTTGTATTAAAATATGTAATATTCAGAACAAATTTATTTTGTAAAAGTTTTTTAGTGATATGTCATACAGTTTTGTTCTTAGTGATAATTCTGCCACACTGACAGCAGAATTTCATCCACCAATCTATTTAGATGAAGATGAAGATTATGTAATTGGTTTAATAAATTTTGAAACATTTAATGTTATTCCTAATATTGATGAATCAAATAATTCTTTTATTTACAACTTAAAATAAGTAATTAAAATCCCACCAAGTAGCTATGAAATAGATGAAATAAATAATTTTTTGCAAAAACATCTTGAAAAAGAACACATCAGTTTTCATGTTTCCTAATAATAATACTTTACGTACACACATTAAAACAACAGTCCCCATAACCTTTAAAAAGGGAACAATTGGAAAAATTTTAGGATTTAATGATCAAGATTTATAACCAAATCACGAACACATATCTGATTTACCAGCAGAAATTATTAAAGTAAACTCCCTAAACATAGATTGTAGTATCGCTGAAGGATCATATTTAAATGGTGATCCTGTTCATATAATTCATCAATTTTTTTCCAGTGTAGCTCCCGGCTACAAAATAATAGAATCCCCCAAAATATTATTTACTTTCCAGTTACTGTTAAAATTATAGATAAAATTGCCCTTAAAATACTGGATCAAACAGGTAATCTCGTTAATTTTAGAGGGAAACCGTAACAGTAAAACTACAGCTTAAGAAGGTACATAAATAATGGTTTTGTTATATCATAATTCACCAAAACAAGCTCGCTTTCAATCATATAATATAAAAAAAAATCAAACAAAATCTAAGCAGTAAGAAGATAAACCCGCAACAGTTAACATCTTCTAATCGAATATTTTTACAAAATTTGGGGTTTAAGGTTAAATAAAACATCATAAAATGAAGCACCATGTTAAAGAAAATATCCTAGTAGACGAATCATTGCTTAGTTGGGAGTTACTTTCTTTTGATCCCTTTAACCCAACCAAATTAAGACCAAATGATGAAATACGAATCTCGTTGCAACAAACAGGTAAATATCCTCTACCCTGTAATAGCGAACTATATTTGGAATTACAGGTTACCAAAGAAGATGGTACCCCTTTAATAAAAACTAATTTAATAAATAATGCACCAGCATTTTTGTTTAAGGAATTAAGGTATGTTCTAAATGGAGTTACTATCGACTCTATTCGAGATATAGTATAACTTCCTCAATAAAGGGTTATATGTCTTTTAATGATAATGAAAGTACTAAGCTACAAAATGCCGGATGGTTTCCAAAATCCAATGCTCAAAATATTACGACAGATGATAAGGAAAATGTCTCTTTATGTATTCCTCTTAAATTATACTCAGGGTTCTTTAAAGATTATAATAAAATTATTTAAATTCACAACAAAAATTAATACTCATAAGCAGTAATGATGACACCAATGCACTTATCTCAACAGATGAAACAGAAAAACCTAAAATTGCAATTACAAAACTTTGTTGGCGTTTGTTCCCCATTTAACAGTTGCAATACCTTAAGAATTAGCCTTCACTAAGATAATTGACAAAAATAATGACATTTTACTTACATTTAGAAGTTGGGAACTGGTTAAATATCCTGAATTATTAGAAGCAACGAGACATAACTGGCCAGTTAAAACTTTTACAAAAGTTGAAACACCGCGTCATGTTTTAATTGCTTTTCAAAAAAAACGACAAGGAAATATTAAACAGGATATGAGCAAATTTGATCAATGCGGACTAAGAAATATTAATGTCTTTTTAAACTCTGAAAGATATCCTTATAATGATCTTCAACTAGATTTTAAAAACAATAAGTTTGCTACTACCGATTGTTTACATCAACTGTTCACATCAGCGAGATTCATTACAAAAAGGTCATGTAACAATGAGAATTGAATTTGAAACAGAGGAGAAAATTCCAGCTAAAACTTCAGCATGTTGTCTCATAATTCATGATAAAATATTTACCTAAAATCCATTAACCAAAATTGTTAAACAACTTTAACTTTTATCCCCACTCTTATTTTTAATTAAATTTATTTAAATGTAGTTACAAAATATTGCACTTATAATTGTGTATTTAGAGGAGAAACAACAGTTTACATGTGATGACTTTAACTATAACAGAAAAAATTGAAACTTTTTTAGCCAAACTAAATGCACTTAAACAACAAATTCCCACGGGCGAGTGCTGGCAAATCGTCCAGGGGACGAACGCCAATAAAAAAAAAAACAACAAATTCAAGAGTATTTTACCCGAAAGTTTGTATTTAAAAAATTTGCTTCTTTAAAAATATGAGACTGGTTTTGGATATTCAAGGATTCAAAGATGAGCGAAATAGATTTATTCCAAAAGAAATGGCCACATACGATGGAAGCCGAATTAGTCACCACATTTTTAAAAAACCTTTTCCATTAAATTGTCTTTCAACGGATTTACACAAGCAAGCTATATGGTTAAGGAAGAATCATCACTGCATTGATTGGAATACTGGATTTACACCACTACATTATTTTTCGAGTATCATTTAACAATTGACAAACAAAGTTGATTTTGTTTATGTCAAAGGAGGTGAAAAAGCTGATTACATAAAAAAGTATTGTCCTAAGCAAGTTATTGAACAAATGAAAAAACTGAACTATGTCTCTCTGCACCTAAATGTTTTTTTCATTCTAAATCTCCTTCTATGTGTGCATTATCTAATGTATTATTTATGTATGATAATTTTTTTATGAATGAATAAATACACATAAAATATATTTTAGTTTTTTATTTCATATTATAATAAATATATTGATACAATTTATGTTACAAATTAATACTAACATTTTTATAATTACACAATAACATTATTTTTATTTTAGAAATTATTGTCTTTAATATTACATCTAATTTATTTGTTTAACTATATAATTAATGGTATCAGTTAATCCAAATTTTTTAAATTCACAAAATAGTTTATTTACATTTTGTGTTTTTAAAAAGTCCACACAATGTTCTGAAGTCTTTCTACACAATTCTGCATGATCCATGTAATCAAAATATCGTTTCCAATCTTGTGCTTCATCCTCTAATTCTCCAGCAAAAGCAAGGTGACGGGAACAGGCTTCCGACATTTAAAAACTCTTCATTTATTTCACCTATTAACTTATTCATATTATATTAGTAAAACATTTCTTGTTCAAAAAATACCAGTCCACTTCTACTTGGGTTATTTTATCAAACGCTTTTGGGTTTTTTATATATTTTTAATTTACTTGCATCACTTAGGAAACCACCTTTTCACAAATGTTGTAAAAATGGTCTAGAAATTTTAAAAATATCGTAAAAATTCCATAGTACAGGATCAATATTTATTTATTATTTATTTAAAATTAAAGGTTCTCAATGGATAATTCGGGCGTTTTCGGAAACCTTCGAAACTGATGAAAGAACTTAGAAAATCTAAGGTAAATTATTAAGAAAGAAAAAAGAATATTGTATTTATTGGGGGTACCGAATATACTGTAGCAAAAAATGTGAGACATTTGCCTTAGATAATATAGACGACAAAGAAATAGAGCTAATAAAAGAACTTAGAGAAATTATTGTCGAATTACAAACTGAGATAAAGGAAAAAACGGCACATTGGGAAAGGGTAAAACGAAACTCGATTGCTTTTGAAGGCCACGCGGAAGAGGTTGAGGAAGAATACAAAAAGATATACAGGAACAGCAGTTAAGAATAAGAGCTTTAGAGGAGCAGGTTGCTGAGGAATGTAGAAAGAGGGTCAATGACATCGAAATGATGAAGACAGAAAGTGAAGATATGGAAAAGCATTATAAGAAATCCGAAGAGACTTTCACAAAAAGATTAAAATGCTGGAAAAAAGCATTCAGGAAATTACAAAAAGGGAATTGTTATTTATAGAGGACAAGGCCAGAATAGATAAGAGGATTGACTCATATAAAACAAAAATAAATGACCTAGAAGAATGTCTGGCCACAACTAGTGGACGAGGCCAAGAGGGCAACAATAAGGAACAAGCAGACAAAGCTACGCAGCACGAATTTACTTCTAATGAAATCGAAATACAGAGGGAAATCATAGAGAAAAATAATAAAAGAATTTCTGATCTTCAAAATCAAATATCAGTCATTCAAGACACATTAAGAAAAGAAAGAGAACGACATCTCAATATGGATGAAGATTATAGATCGTCAATAGTGGAATTGAGGGCAAGAGTTGGAAGAATGGATGTTATGAACGATAGTCTTAAAAAAACTATCACTAGTCTTGAAGCACAAAACAAACAACTAAAAGAGCAATTACAACACCTTAAAAAACTGGACCAGGAAATTAAACGAAATGTAGATGAACCATGCAAGACATTTGACGCTTCAGAAAACAATAAAAAAACAAAACGGCGCCAGATCCTGTTTCTAGGCGGAAATGATTCGTATAATACATGAAAGATCTTCAAGTCTATAGCGGGAAACACCTTCGATACAAATTGTCAATACTCAGAAAGTAACCTATTTGAAGATATTATAGAATCCCATATATCAATATCAAATAAACTAGATAAACATGACTATAAAATAATATTTACTACGAACGAGAATGCTAGAAGAGGAAGGACCATAGGAACTCAGGTTTTAAAGGACCTGATAAACAAATCACAAAACACAAACTTAATAATAGTAGGAGCACCCCTCGTAAACGATAAACCTATCTTAAATAGGTTTATTCATCAACAGAATGAGCAACTATCATCTATTATCGGGACCAAGCAGAGAGCTCACTACGTAGACTGCAATAACATAATCAAGCAATACTATGACAATGAAAGAGGAGGACAGCTAACAAACAAGGGAAAATGGACTGTACTCAAATATATATACCAAAATATAATTAATAAAGCTGCCGCAACGAAGGATAAGGAAAAGGCTCACATTGAACAGCAAAACAAACGAACTCTGTATGTGCAAATGTCGCCCAACGCGTCACAAACAAATTTTGACAGTAAAGATTTATATGGAAAGAACAAAGATAAACAAAACGCACAAAAAGGTAATCCACAAAATAACTTAAATTCAATCACCGATAAAACCAACCAACTTTCAAAGTTCACACAGACTATACAACAAACATTATCAGCTGATAAAACAAAGAAAAAACTAGTAAATGCAAGTACAAACACTGAGTTTATATTTGTCAATCCAAATAAACAACAGACTTTGCTAAAACCTATACATGATGAAACACAAATATGTACCAACACGGGTGAAGTTGAACAAAACACAAAACCAGCTAAAACTTTTTTATATCCTCGACTATCGCAGTTGGATCTGGATACATAAATTGCCCGATAAATAAACTTATCTTATTCCACATTAATATTCAGAACCTGGCTAATAAATTAAATCAATTAGAAATCCTATGTAACGAAAAACGACCACATATTTTATGCATATCTGAGACTTGGATTACGCAAGAAGCAACTACTAGTATAACGATACCTGGCTACACACTACAAACATCATTTTGTCGGAAAGAACACATACATGGAGGCACTGCAATATACACCAGAGACCAGGTAGTATCAAGATCACTTGGAAAAATAAATAATTTCTCAACTGAATTGCATATGGAATGCTGTGGATTGGAAATAAACTCCTGTGTTATGAAAATTATTGTGATTACGATCTATAGACCACCTTCAGGTGATGTAGACATTTTTATAGACCGAGTTTCTGATCTTCTTGCATACTGCATGAAAGTATGCAAGAATATAATCATGTGTGGTGACCTAAACATATGCAGCCTTAAAGCAAACGACACCAAATATAAACTACTGAAAGACTTGCTAGATTCATTTGATCTTAAAAACTTCTGCGATGGACCGACGAGAATCTTTGGAACTTCAAAATCAGCGATTGACTATATGACAACAAATATTGATGAAAGCCTTATCCGTTGCACCATAACAGAACCACATCTATCGGATCATACCTTACAGGAACTGAGAATCAATCTAGAAATAAAGCCAGAAGCCATAAAATCTGAATTAAGAAAAATAAGAAGTCTTGCTACAAAAAATCTGGATGACCTCAGAAGAAGCTTACGTCACGAGAAATGGGAAGGTGTGTATACAGAAGACATGAATATGGCATTTAAAAGCTTTTTCCAGACATTTACTTGGCACTACAATACTACTTGTCCGTGGAAAAATATCAAAACAATGGCCAAGCACAACAACTGGTATACCGCAGACTTAAAAAAGATAAAGACGACCTTCATGATCTATATATGTTAGCACTACAAGCCAATAATGAGCACCTATGGAACCAATATAGAGAAGAAAAGAAAAAGTACCGAAAAAAGATCACTATGGGTAAAATAAAATGCAACCAGAACCGAATTGAAAACGCACCAAATAAATCAAAACAAATATGGGACATAATAAATGGAGAACTCGGAAGAAAAAAGCAAAATAACTCAATAAACCTAGCAACAAACAACGGAGAAATAAGCAATCAAAAAGTGTAGCCGATGAATTTGGAAAGTACTTTGCATCTATGGCAGAAGACAAATTAAAAAACCACTTTGGAAACATAACTTCCCAAGCACCCACAGTTGCTGATTACCAGCCAAACTCAATATACCTAGAGCCAGCTACCGATGTAGAGATCCAGAGTATTGTATCCCAGATAAAAAACAAAAAGTCAGTGGGTACCGACGGTATTCAAACAAAGGTGCTTAAGGCCATAACGAATGAAATAGCCAAACCCTTACAGATACTAATTAACACAGCAATTGAAACAGGGGTATTTCCTTCAGCTCTAAAATTAGGAAAAGTGGTTCCAGTTTTTAAGAAGGGTGATCGGAAAAAGATGGAGAACTATAGAGCTATAACGATCCAATGTATCTTTTCCAAAGTCTTTGAAAGGTTTCTGTATAATAGACTGGTGGACTTTCTTAATAAATACAAGCTTTTTGCAACAGTCAGCATGGTTTCACCCATGACAGGTCAACCGAGACGGCAGGTATTGAAATGGTTCAATTCATACACCAGGAGCTCGAGCAGGGTAAGGCAGTTGCCTGCCTGTTTTTGATTTGTCACGAGCCTTTGATACCCTTAACCCTAGTTTCGTCCAGGAAAAACTTTACAGTTTGGGAATAAGGGGAAAAGCACTCTCTCTTATAATATCCTTTTTACAAGAAAGAAAAATCCTAGTACAGCTTAACAATGCTCAATCAGAACAATATGAGGTCAACATAGGTGCACCTCAGGGCTCGATACTAGCACCACTAATATTCATACTATTTGTCAATGATCTTAAACTACCAGGCACAACCATCAAGTTCGCCGACGATACAACTGTTGGAATATCAGCAATAAATGGAGAAGATCTTAACCAAAAGATTACTTTAGTATGTCAGAGTATGAAGCAGTGGTGCTCATCCAACAGACTGATGTTGAACGAGGAAAAAACAATGACAGTCCATTTTTATAGCAATACTCCAAGAGCAAACATCAACGACAGTGCTACATCTGTAAAGTTTTTGGGGACATATTTGGATTCCAGAACCAGCTGGGAACCCCAACTGGACCACATCTGCTCTGGACTTAGCAGAGCATATTATGCTTTGCTAAAACTTAAACAGACAGTTCCTATTAACACACTGCTAACTGGGTACTATGCACTGGCATATCACTTCCTGTCTTACAATGTTATGCTGTGGGGCCAAGCTACAAACATCAATCGGGTCCTTATATCGCAGAAGCGAATAGTTAGACTAATGTTCGGGTTAAAACCATTGGAATCATGTAGGGAAACATTTAGAAAGCACAAGATACTTACAGTAACATCTATTTACATCCTGAAATGTGCACTCTATGTGTATAAGAATAAGGATGTATTTAGGAAGAACCTGCATAACCATAACTACCCAACTAGGAATGCATCGGCCCTAGTAATTCCTAAACACAGAACGACCACCTTTGAAAAGTCACCCCATTATGCCTGCATTAAGATCTATAACAAAATGCCGGATTACATTAAAGAATCAAGGACTTTGGGAACCTTTAGGAACAGACTGAAGGAATTTTTAACCACCAATGTATTTTATAGTTTTGCGGAATTTTTGGAAATTAGGACTTAATAAATATTTTAACATGTCAGTTTCATTGTGTTGCTTGTTTTGTGCATTTTTCTTTTTTTTAATTTTACATTTGATCTATGTTAATTTTATTATTATTACCTGTCTGATGTCCCCTTTAATAAATATTGGAACATGTTAGTTTCATTGTATTGGTTGTTTTATACATTTATATATTTATTTTACATTTAATTTATGTTAGTTTTATTATTATTATTATTATTGACCTGTCTAATGTCATATGTATGATCTTTATAGACTAATAAATGGAATTGAATTGAATTGAATTGAATTAAAATAAATTATCAGACTAAATTAAAAGGTCCTAACTTTATACAATTCTATAAACTAAAAACACTTATTTTCAATGTCCGTAACAATATGAATAGTTCATGTAAAAATCCCAAATATTGAGCCTTGTTACAATACAACAAAGGTATCAAAAATTATTGTAGTTAATTGACACCTTGTACATTTATACATACACGTTCAGCTAAATTAAAATGCTAGTAAAGAAACAACAAGGCGAAAATCATGCGTCATTTTGTTTACATGTATTCTTTGTCTAATCTGGGCCTGATAGTGTTCTATACGGGTTATACCGTTTTTTTACTAAGGATTGCCTGTGCATCTTTTTTAGTTAAACGTGTATTATCAACTTTCCAATTTAGGTATGTTTGGATCAATTTCAATAAGTTGGCACAAGGAATCTGTAGTTTCTCTGTGTACCGTTAATCAGCGGGCACCCTGTATAAACTGTGGTTATATTTTGAGTACAATACGGATTTTCTTCGTTTATTACTGACTATTTTATACACAAGTAGGGACAAGCACGACCAATGTGATTAAAAAAAAATTACAATTTAAGTATAATGTATATGTTACCCCGAATTTGTGTAATAATTGCCCATTTCATGTATTCGGAAAAATTAAAATTTTGCCTAATTCGTGAAAAAGGCTGTTCTGTCACATTGGGGGGAGTCATAGTTAGTTCTGGGTAGTTAAATATATATTTTAATAAAGCTAATAAAAAAAAGATTTAACAAACCAAAGTTTTATTTACTGCTTGTTTCACGAATTAAGCACAATTTTGCCGAATACATGAAATCGGCAATTACACAAAGTCGGCGTAACATACATATATAACGTGTCCAAGACAAGAAAGGCCAGTACGGGCATGGTTAGAGATACGAAGTCGGTTAAATGAGAGCAAAGTTAAGGTTTTATGTGCCTAGTAAAATGCTGTTTGGAAAGTTTTAAAATTCCGAGTATTTCCGCAGATATCCGGACAAAATTAAAAAAATGAAATTTGTTTTATTTTTTTTTCCTGGTCTTATTTAAATTCGGATTTTAATAAATTACACTTTTGCATTCCCACTTTTCATACTCTATTCAATGGTGGTATTTTATTTGATATGCGACTTTTCGTTTTCATGGGATCATCAACTTTATTTTTTTTAATTGAATACGGTTCTGATATTCTAATAGAAATATTTAAAAGCCGATTTTAATACAAATTTATTGATGTATCACACATTGGGGTTTATTCTTAATACGGTCCTGTATTTTTAAAAATTTGATAAAAATACCTAACTCAGCATTTTAGGTTGATAAATTACTCTAATAAACTAAGCATAAATTAATTAAGGAAAACCCCTAGCATTAGTAACTTACATTTTTTAAGTATGGTCCTGATATTTTAATGTCGAAATTTCAAAGCCAATTTTATTTCGAATTCACATTCTGGTTTAACCGTAATACAGACCTGTAATTTTCAAAATTTGGAAAAAATAGTAAGTTTTACACTTTAAATTAATACATTAGTTTAGTAAAAAAATAACTACTTAAAAATTCATAGATAATAATAAATAATCAAATGATTTACTTATACTATACGGATTTTTATACGGAACTTGTTTTAGTTTTTTTTCTAGTCAGGTAAACCTAACTACAAGCAAAACATCTTTAATAATTTTAAGTTGTAGTTTATTTAAAATATTAGAAAAGCCTTAAAAACAGTTATTTAGGTTGATGGTAAATATATATATATATATAGAATATTTTTTTCTTAACATTGATGGTATGATCATTAGTTTGCGCATATTCATGCAAAAACTTTCTAAGTTGTTTTGCATATGCGCAGATTAGGGAGCTTTTCTGATATTTTAAATAAATTACAATTTAAAATTATCAAAGATAGTTTGCTTATATTTATATATATTTTATTTAAAAAAATAGAAAAAGAAGTGGAAACGTAAAGGTGGTGGGTTACATCTTTTAACAATAGTACACATAGGTAGGTATTTTTCTTTTTTGTATATAAAGGTTGCTACCTGCACCACTCGACTAGCGCCAGTTCTTTTGCATATGGCACCATCAAATAGCTAGTACCTAATATAATACCACTATTGCTAATTACACCAAAAAAGTTCGAACGCCTCGAAAAAAAAAAGTTTAAAGATAACAGCTTAACAACGTGCCGCCTAACAATTTTTGACTTAAAATATTAAAACGCAAATACTGACAAATTATGCCAGTCGGACTTTGATACTTATTCCCCGCGACCCTTCAATTCGACTTGCAAAGTAACGCGTAATGTCGCGCCGGTAAATAAATTGCCAAGTCAAGTACTTGGCTCCTTTGACCTGTGATTGTTTTCCGCTACACCTCGGGAAGTGCAAGTATCTTGCCAAGTCTAAACGAGTCGTAGTATACACTACTTGCTACTTACTTATATATATATATATATATAACTTGGCAAGTACCGCGTAGTGAGTAGCCGGCTTTACATTCACCATAATACTTAATAAATAAAAAGTAATGTATTTTTACAGTAAATTTAAAATTAAAAATGCAGTTATTTTCTAAAAAGCGGCCTTTTTTAAAAATTGGCGGGACAGTCCATTAAAAAGCGGGACTGTTACGTCAAAATTGGGACGTGTGGTCACTTTACTTAGGGCTGTTGCAAGATCGTTTAACTAGGTAAGGTTGCCTCATTACGTCACATATGTACCGCACTTCTGGTTCCTTGGCGCCAACAATGATGTCTAGACGGATAATACTATGAGGGCGAAAGAGCGCGATATTCAATATTTAAAAATCAGCTAGAATAATCATTGTTAAATAATTTATTAATAGGAAATAAAGAAATTACAGTAACAACTGGAATTATCAGTAAAGTATTTCCTTTAATATTGACAAAAAACACAAACTACACTGTTAAAAACTTCATTAAATAATGAGCAAAATACATATGTGACGTATGGTCCGCCATGTTGCAAGGCTTACGAGGCAACCTTACCCAGTTAAACGATCTTGGGGCTGTTAAAGTAAATAGGGCGTTTAGCTCCTGGCAAGTAATGTAAGATTTCTAAAAAAACGTATCTTGTCTTTTATCACACATTAATACCAAAACAAAATAAACAAGGCAAAGTCGGTCTATATAGCGACATTCGGCCATATTGCTTTGACGTGTTATGACGTCACATCTCCCATTTTTCGGCCATGTTGTTCAGTGCCGGAGATATACAGTTTATTGTATTAGTAGAACAACCATTTGCACAACAGTTTTTAATTATTAAGTTGTAAATTCTTTTACTTTAAATAAGAAACAATTGGAATTACATCTTTCAACAAATATCACTTCCAAAACAATGCAAAATGAAATGCGCAAATTCTAGACGCCACTGGATTGATCATCAGCTTTGATTTTACCCAGTCTTGCCGACTTTTCTCCGTAGAGTGCCCTTATAAATATAAACTAACCTTGTAAACAAAGCAGTTATTATTATGCATTTGGATATTAAACAAACGGTACTTTATGACAACAACAAAATAAAACAAACAGCTAAATCTTGTTAATCAAATATATTTAGATACCTAGTACCTCTACTTATTTTAATATTTGGTTATCATTTTTTAGGTAAGTATTTTATACATGACATGGCTGTAAAAAAATAAATATAAGTTTCATTGTTCATCTTTTGACAAGTTTTTTTGGTTGGAGATGATGGGAGTTTATGCCCTTGTACCCATGTTTTCTAAAATAAAATATCTATTATACAGTGATCTCAATTGATCCCAAAAGACCAAACATAAAACAGTGTGTGGTCCTAGTCGTAGATACATTGGTCCAATTCCTTTATAGAAGGCTAGTAACCCTTCTGATTTATAAATTTTATGAACACAATCAATATAATTTTGATACAAAAGTCCTTTTCCTTTGGCATCCGTTGCTAAAAAGAACATAGATATTGTGTACATTAATATGTTTATATAGTGTTGAAAATTTAGAATAATAAATTATATTTTGGGTTTAGATTTAATATCACAGGTAAAAACACCATGGTCTTTTATTAATTCTCTACTCTAACGAAACTGCACGACAAATTTGTCAGGACCTTCTCTGTTTTTAAGTTATAGAACGACTGAGATGAATTAAACTCATTAGTTTTTAGTTTATGGGATTCTAGCAGACCCGAGCCCACTTCGTTGGGCGTAAACTATATTTTTGTGTGATGATGCAATTATGTTGTGTAGTTCTTAGTGGTCCCAAGTTGAATCACGTTTATTGCTAAGAATTAGCGGGTATTGGATGTGGTACTTATATTAATTGTTAAAGACTTTTCTGAATACAATATAATAATACGTCCCCGCTCCCACTTCCCACAGAACAACAGCGAAATGCGGCAACGAGTCTCCCGTGATGAATGAAATCATGTCGCGTATTTATTATTTTAAATTATCTATCTCCTAAATAACACAACCAAATAACTTACTTTAAACGATTAATTTTATCTTAAAAAAATTATCTTGATGGACAAAATAATTTATTTTTAATATGTACAGGGTGTCCTATTTTCGTGTGTTTTACGGGGTTTCTTGCTTATGAGTAAAGTTACAAAGATGCTGTTTTTACGACACAGTGCTACTTTTTTGTCAAACAAAAGATGCCGCAAACAGATTTGTCCTAGTCCCCTTAGTTTATTCGCTACAGGGTGAATTTAAAAATGTTGTTTTTTCGGTTACTCCTCGTTTCTCAGGTAAAAGATAAAAACGGGCACTTATCGATCTTTTTATACGAATACAGTGGCGTACTTATTTTTTTATCGGATTTACTTTCTTTTAGATATTAGCCAAAATTGCACTTTTTTAAACGGAACACCCCGTATAATTAACACAGCAATTGAAACAGGGGTATTTCCTTCGGCTCTAAAATTAGGAAAAGTGGTTCCAGTTTTTAAGAAGGGTGATCGGAAAAAGATGGAGAACTATAGAGCTATAACGATCCAATGTATCTTTTCCAAAGTCTTTGAAAGGTTTCTGTATAATAGACTGGTGGACTTTCTTAATAAATACAAGCTTTTTGCAACAGTCAGCATGGTTTCACGCATGACAGGTCAACCGAGACGGCAGGTATTGAAATGGTTCAATTCATACACCAGGAGCTCGAGCAGGGTAAGGCAGTTGCCTGCCTGTTTTTGATTTGTCACGAGCCTTTGATACCCTTAACCCTAGTTTCGTCCAGGAAAAACTTTACAGTTTGGGAATAAGGGGAAAAGCACTCTCTCTTATAATATCCTTTTTACAAGAAAGAAAAATCCTAGTACAGCTTAACAATGCTCAATCAGAACAATATGAGGTCAACATAGGTGCACCTCAGGGCTCGATACTAGCACCACTAATATTCATACTATTTGTCAATGATCTTAAACTACCAGGCACAACCATCAAGTTCGCCGACGATACAACTGTTGGAATATCAGCAATAAATGGAGAAGATCTTAACCAAAAGATTACTTTAGTATGTCAGAGTATGAAGCAGTGGTGCTCATCCAACAGACTGATGTTGAACGAGGAAAAAACAATGACAGTCCATTTTTATAGCAATACTCCAAGAGCAAACATCAACGACAGTGCTACATCTGTAAAATTTTTGGGGACATATTTGGATTCTAGAACCAGCTGGGAACCCCAACTGGACCACATCTGCTCTGGACTTAGCAGAACATATTATGCTTTGCTAAAACTTAAACAGACAGTTCCTATTAACACACTGCTAACTGGGTACTATGCACTGGCATATCACTTCCTGTCTTACAATGTTATGCTGTGGGGCCAAGCTACAAACATCAATCGGGTCCTTATATCGCAGAAGCGAATAGTTAGACTAAGACTTAGACGGGTTAAAACCATTGGAATCATGTAGGGAAACATTTAGAAAGCACAAGATACTTACAGTAACATCTATTTACATCCTGAAATGTGCACTCTATGTGTATAAGAATAAGGATGTATTTAGGAAGAACCTGCATAACCATAACTACCCAACTAGGAATGCATCGGCCCTAGTAATTCCTAAACACAGAACGACCACCTTTGAAAAGTCACCCCATTATGCCTGCATTAAGATCTATAACAAAATGCCGGATTACATTAAAGAATCAAGGACTTTGGGAACCTTTAGGAACAGACTGAAGGAATTTTTAACCACCAATGTATTTTATAGTTTTGCGGAATTTTTGGAAATTAGGACTTAATAAATATTTTAACATGTCAGTTTCATTGTGTTGCTTGTTTTGTGCATTTTTCTTTTTTTTTTAAATTTTACATTTGATCTATGTTAATTTTATTATTGTTACCTGTCTGATGTCCCCTTTAATAAATATTGGAACATGTTAGTTTCATTGTATTGGTTGTTTTATACATTTTTTTATTTATTTTACATTTAATTTATGTTAGTTTTATTATTATTATTATTATTGACCTGTCTAATGTCATATGTATGATCTTTATAGACTAATAAATGGAATTGAATTGAATTGAATTGAATACTTTTTCGTCATATTATTTGCCACACTGAAAGCTTTCTAAAAATAGTCGCAACTAATTTTTATAAACAGCATAAAAACATGCAATTATTTACTTTTATCCAACACTTACATATAATATCTACATAATTGATCAGATTTTGAGGATATAAAGTGTACTATAAGTCACTAGTGAGCTAAAGTACCCTTTAGCTCACTAGTGAATTATAGACAATACAAAATTTTGTTGCTGGTGTTGACAATGACAAGTAACAAATAATAGATGACGTTTTCAAATTATTTTCGATATTAAAAATGATTTATACGAAAGTGTTGGATAAAATTTTGTATTAGACACGTGAGTTATTACATATAAGTCACTTAAGAAAATTACCTTTTCTTGCGTGACTTATATGTAATATAACTCACTTATCTAATAAATAACTATTTAACATAGGCGACTTTGCTTTAAATTAATGACAGCCAAATTAATCAACGTCAAATGATTGCTATTAAATTTTGGCATCATTTGAAAATACCCCACATCTTGCAGGCAAATACACTACTCAAAACAATTATCGCATAATATGCTCGATTAACTTTAAATCGCCCCGTATGATGTGGTGTTGAAAGGGAGTAGTCAAATTTGTGATTATAAAATATCAGAAATGGGTAAGGGTATAAATTATTAACAAATGAGATTTCTCCCTTTAACAGCACATTATACAGGGCGATCAAAAATTATTCAAAACAACGGTTAATATAAGTTACAGCTTCACGTTTTCTTAACATTTTATTTTTTAATTGTCTTAATAACTTAATTATTAAAAGAGATTTGGCCATTTAAATCAAAGCATTTTTGTATTAAAACTTATAAAAGAAATCGAGCATATGCGATAATCCCTTTTAAAACAAAATAAAAAACACATTTAACACATTATAATAACCAACCATATACAGTGTGGGACAGTTACATGTTTAAATGTGTTTTTTATTTTGTTTTAAAAAGTGATTATCGCATATGCTCGATTTCTTTCATAAGCTTTAATACAAAAATGCTTTGATTTAAATGGCCAAATCTCTTTTAATATTTAAGTTATTAAGACAATTAAAAAATAAATTGTTAAGAAAACGTTAAGCTGTAACTTTATATTAACCGTTGTTTTTACTGTAAGCAATAAATCCTACGGGGTGATAAAAAAATTGAAAAAATGAATAATTTTTGATCGCCCTGTATAATGTGCTGTTAAAAGGGAGAAATCTCATTTGTTAATAATTTATACCCTTACCCATTTCTGATATTTTATAATCACAAATTTGACTACTCCCTTTCAACACCACATCATACGGGGCGATTAAAGTTAATCGAGCATATGCGATAATTGTTTTGAGTAGTGTAGAATAACATATCGGAGTATCCAAAACAAAAGTCGATAAAATATTAAAACGACATAAATTTAAACCTTACAAGTATAAACTTGTGCACAATCTTTATCCTGGCGATCCTGAGCGGAGAGTGGAGTTTTGTAACTGGTTTTTCTGTATGTGTAAAAGGCAGAATAATTTTGAAAGGAAGATCATTTGGTCGAACGAAGCCCATTTTACCAGTGCGGATATCCTCAATAGGAATAACTCAAGGTTTTGGGGCCAAAAAATAAACACGTTATTTTTCCCAGGCAGCGCCAGGGAAGGTTTGGATTCAATGTTTCTTGTTTCATTTTGGGAAGAAGAATTGAATATTGTATTTACCAAGTAAATTTGAATTCTGATAGATACATACAAATCCTTCAAGAAAAAGCAATGACTACTATGGAAGATATTCCCTTGGTTCAAGTAAATGACATCTATTTCCAACAAGATACCAGAGATATGAGGTGTAACCGAAAATACAACTTTTTAAAATCACTCTGTAGTGAAGAAACTAAGGGGGCTAGGACAAATCTGTTTGCAGCATCTTTTGGTTGACAAAAAGTAGCACGGTGTCGCGAAAAGCGCATCTTTGTAACTTTACTCATAAGCGAGAAACCCCGTAAAACACAGGAAAATAAGACACCCTGTATAGTGTAGGCCAAATTAAACTTGTACACTTCTTAACTAGTAATAACTTTTTGTCTGTTGTGCCCATCTTTTCATTTTTGATCTATCTACCTATTAACCCTTCAAAAATAAAAAAGATAGGCCTACGAAATACAAAGTTATTATTAGTTAAAAAGTGTGCACGTTTAATTTGGCCCACCCTGTAGATTTATGTTTTTGCATGAAAAAGAAATCTCAACTTCACATAAAAATTTATTTCTTCTGTTTAGTTGCTGCTGTTTTGTAGTGATTCAAATAAAAAAGCTAGCTAGCCATACAGTATCGCGGATTTTTCTGTAGAACTAATAAAGACCAAAATTTTTGGTGAACATTACGTTTGCCTATACCAGTGAGGGCAAACAAATGGCACGCGTGACCAAGTTGTCACGCGACGTAGAAATTTGGGCATGCGAGCTTGTTTTTTTTGTATTTTAATATGAGTGTAAGTGTAGTCTTTTTTTTCTTTAAAATTTGGACTAATTGAAAATAGAAGTATCATTTTATCACTCATCACTTTACTCATAAGCGAGAAACCCCGTAAAACACACGAAAATAAGACACCTGTATAGTGTAGGCCAAATTAAACTTGTACTCTTCTTAACTAGTAATAACTTTTTGTCTGTTGCGCCCATCTTTTCATTTTTGATCTATCTACCTATTAACCCTTCAAAAATAAAAAGATAGGCCTACGAAATACAAAGTTATTATTAGTTAAAAAGTGTGCACGTTTAATTTGGCCCACCCTGTAGATTTATGTTTTTTGCATGAAAAGAAATCTCAACTTCACATAAAAATTTATTTCTTCTGTTTAGTTGCTGCTGTTTTGTAGTGATTCAAATAAAAAAGCTAGCTAGCTATACAGTATCGCGGATTTTTCTGTAGAACTAATAAAGACCAAAATTTTTGGTGAACATTACGTTTGCCTATACCAGTGAGGGCAAACAAATGGCACGCGTGACCAAGTTGTCACGCGACGTAGAAATTTGGGCACGCGAGCTTGTTTTTTTTTGTATTTTAATATGAGTGTAAGTGTAGTCTTTTTTTTTTCTTTAAAATTTGGACTAATTGAAAATAGAAGTATCATTTTTAAAATTAAAGTAACTGATGCCTTTTTTTGTCTTTAAAATTTTTTGGCCCCTAAAAAATAATTTATGTCTTTATGGCACGCCAAGGACATCATTTTACATTTTTCTACAACAATGGCAAGTTTATAAAAAAAGGTTCGCTATCACTTGTCTATACCGAACCGTTTAGTGAGCGCCGGTTAAGCATCACGTCTTACCCAATTTCCGCTTACTTGATATACATATGTCATTATTTTTCACTGAACTTTTGTTCAATCATAATAAAACATAGCATATAGCACTTCGGAATAGTGTCCCTTTCTGATTGTAAAATAATTTTCATAATCGGTTCAGTATTTCTGCCCTTACAAAAAACAAAGTTACAAAAGGAGGTAAATCTTTATAATATTAGTATAGATTAGTATAAATAAATATCAAAAAAAAATCTACTAAAAATAAGTAAATTCGTTGTGTTCTTTTATTCTTATCTATTTAAAAAAAAAGAAATCTGCTTCCACAGAGAATCGAACCTGGGCCGCCCGCCTGACAGGCGAGCATTCTACTACTGGACTAACCGGAGCTTATAGGCGTAGCTACAAACTTAACCTCTTTATAATATTAAATAAGTATACATTGATATGCATATGTCATTATTTTCTCTGAAATTATTGTTTAATCATTATAAAATATAGCCTATAACACTCCTGAATAGTGTAGCTTTCTAATTGTAAAAGAGTTTTTATGATCAGTTTAGTGTTTCCGAAGATTAACCCTTACAAAGTTATAGTTAATCCAAGTTAGCCGATCCGTGCCCACTTGGTTGAGCGTTAATATAAATGAACTTTTTGTTTAATCATAGTAAAGTATAGCCTATAACACTACTGAATAGTGTAGCTTTCTGATTGTGAAAGAATTTTTATGATAGGTTCAGTACTTCCGAAGATTAGCGGCTACAAACAAATAAACAAACAAATAAACACACAAAAAAACAAAGTGTCAAAATTTAACTCTTATAATGTTAGTATAGAAGTATGGATTAAAGGAGTTCCCACACTTTATCTTTTGAATGCGACAAGATATCAGATCGGGTAAAATTTGGGTAAAAGGGTGTCACTTAAACTACTCTTTGGTATAAAAATAATTTCGGACCCGTGGTCTAGTGCTAAAAGAGCACTAGCAACTTTTTATTTAAATGGAAAAAGGGGTCACGTAGCACCTTGTTTTAAAGGCCGTTCGATTCTCTACTTATGACCTTTTATTTTTAAAAATCGGTCCTGTCGTTCTAGAATTATAAGCGTTTGATTTGAAGTTTGAAGTTTACATCCAATTTATATTTTGCCTCTCACTTAACTATTACCAACAAGGATAGAAAAAAATGTCCTGTAAAAAGTTTCATCAAATATCTTTTAAGCACACAAAAGGAAACAAATGAACATTAAAAGCTAAAAAAAATGAAAAGGTAAACTTTTGTTAAATGTAACACTTTGTATATTATATCACCAATAAGAAGATCTTTTAAAATGCTTAACAAAAACACCACATTTCATATATCTAGGTTTATTAGTTTTTGAAATATGACTACTTAAATCTAAAAAATAGTAGACAAGCACTGCGTCTAAAATCAGGACCCCCTACTAACTTTTGAATTTTTTAGTAATTTTTCATAAAAATTTGAGGACTTTAGTAAAACAACATTAACCAAATTGAAGACAAGAAATGACAGATAATAATGTCAAACTGACAGCTGGGCGCCATTTTAAAAAGAAAAATTAAATGAGAAGGGGAGTCTCGTTGCACATCATTTTAAAGGTCCTGACAAGTTCTCTATAACCCCAGAATATAAAGTGAATACCTTTACCTCCCAAAAAAATGGCAGTAGTTTAAAAATTACCCGAATACCTGATTTGGATGGCCATATTTTCAAAACTAATAAAGGTAGATCCACCTTATGTGGTATTTTCTTAAAGGTCTTTTGCATATCTTTTTAATGGTAAAATACTTACTCAAAGACTTCCTTCTCTTGCCCATCGTCGAGCTGTGGGAGATCTATCGCTCTTTTATAGATACTTTTACGGCTTCTGCTCCGACGAATTATTAAATATAGTCCCTCCTCTTGCGGCTCCAAACACAGAAACTCGTGGTGCCGCACGTATGCATCCCTATACGGTCCAACTGGGGAGGCCCCGAACTTCCTTCTCCCCCAAATCTTCAAGTTTTTAAATCCCGTGTTAACAAATTTTCTCTAACCTTGCTTAAGACACCCACGGTACGTTAGTATTTAGGCTTTTAGCCTTCGTGGATTGTCCAAAGATAAAAAAAAATAAGCAGGGTGCGTCATTAAAAAAATATATTTTTTGCCCTACCCTATATAGTATTACCAATATTACCATTAAATAAATCCTTAAGGAGCTTTAACAAAATACGACATTAATCGTATCTAACTTAACTAGATTCAGAAATACGGCCATCTAAATGAGGTATTCAGGTAATTTTTAAAGTACCGCCATTTTATAGTAGATAAAGGTATTGACTTTATATTCTGGGGTTATAAAGTACTTGTGAGGAGCTTTAAAATGATGTGCCACAAGACACCCCTTACCATTTAATTTTTCTTTTCAAATTGGCGCCCAGCTGTCAGTTTAAAATTTATATCTGTCATTTCCAAAATACCAATTATTTCAAAAGTTAGTAGGGGGGTCCTGAATTTAGACAAGCACTGTATAATTTCCATTATACCTACCTACGACACTAAGCTGAGATGGTAGTTGTAATGAAAATTATATCCAGATTTAAATGTCCATATTACTGAAACTATTAAAGATAGATATATCAAATGTGCTATTTTTGTAAAGATCTTTTAATTGATGACATAATATACAGGGTGTCATATTTAAAAAAGGATACCCTGTAACTTTTTTGAGTTTTCGATGTTCATTTGTTTCTTTTATTATGCTTAAAAGATAATAGATGAAAAGTATGAAACTTTTATACAGGACGTTTTTTTATCCTTCTTGGTTATAGTTAAAAGTGGGTGGCAAAATATAAATAAAAATCCTGTACTGTTGCAGTCTTTGAAAGTTCTCTTCCCTTTACTTTTGAATTGGTCAAGATATAGAGATAGGATAAAATTTGTGTAAAATGGTGTCACTTAAGCTATTTTTTGGCATTAAAATAATTTTGGTCACGTGGTCTAGTGTCAAGGGGCACTGGCAACCTTTTTTTCTCAAATAGAAAGCATGTAGTACTTTGTTTTAAGGATTCTTTAATTCCCTACCTAACGCCACTTTGTTTTTGAAAATCGACCCAGCCGTTTTTAGACTTTTTGGACAGTGCATTAAAACCGCACTGTTTGTACGGTATTTAAGCCAAATTTTAAACGGTTCTAAGTCTGTTAAGTTAATAACACTTTGCTAATTGAACACCTAAAAAGTCATAAGGAATTTAACATAAGAAATCTTTTATTTGTTTCAATAACCAGAACAGTATGAGCCAGTTTTACAATGTCGTGTCAGTTCGATGTTTTGTATATAGTCTAAGAGCCCGTGAGCCTTCCTCATTTTGTAAAAGCTAAAACTTTGTCAGCGCATTCTTCCAACAAAGGTCGAAGCGATGGGGGACTATGAAGTTTGACTCATAGTGGCTTTAGCAGGTACCAGGTACCAAAGGTTAATAAATTGAAAGTTAACTTTCGTCATTTTGTAAAAGCTGAATTTTATGTATGTTACTTGGGTACCTATTAGAAGATATTTCCCAGTCGGCAGCACTTCTGATAGTTCCTGCCCTGTGACAGACAAAAATTTAGTCTGGCTGTAGGGGGCCCAATTGTCCGAGTAAGTCCAATATTTAGTCCAATATTTCTGTTATTTAACAAGATATGAAAAAACTCTTTTATAGTGTTATAGTGTTTTTAAACGCGGATGTCCTAAAAATATTTTAGTTTATACAGAGTGTCCCAAAAAAAAGTAATATCTGTAAAGTTATCTTTTTTAATTTTAACCTCAAATTTTCTACCTTGAAAGTTAACTAAATAAAAAGTTAACTTTCGTCATTTTGTAAAAGCTGAAGTTTATATATATTACTTGTGTACCTATTAGAAAAAATTTTCCTAGTCGGCAGACACTTTTGATAATTCCTACACCCTGGCAGACAAAAATTTAGTCTCGCTGCAGGGTGGCTCAAATGTCCGATTAAGTCCAAATTCTTCTGTTATTTAACAAGATACGACAAAACTTTTTCTAAAAAAGTTATAGTGTTTTTAAACGCGGATGTTTCAAAATATTTTGGTTCATACAGAGTGTCCCAAAAAAAAGGAATAGCTGTGAAGTTATTAATTTTTTTTTAATTGTAACCGCAATTTTTTACATTGAAATTATTATTAACTAAATTATATCATAACTAAATTAAACTTAACTTCCGTCATTCTGTAAAAACGCTGAATTTTATGTATGTTACTTGGGTACCTATTAGAAGATATTTTCCCAGTCGGTAGACACTTTTTATAGTTCCTACCCGCTGGCAGACAAAAATTTAGTCTGGCTGCAGGGTGGCTCAAATGTCCGATTAAGTTTTTTATGGAAGTTTTTGTAAATTATAAATGATGTGGCAACATTGCAACGGGTGTAAAAATAAAATAACCTTCCATGTGCTTTTTATGCTAAATTTGATCCCGCAAAGAAAAATTGGGGTTAAAATAAAAAAATAAAAACTTTTAAGGCCATTTCTTTTTTGGGACACCCTGTATAGATCAAAATATTTTTATGACCTCCGCGTTTAAAAACATTATAACTTTTATATAAAAAAAAATTGTCATATCTTGGTAAATAACAGGAATATTGGACTTAATCGGACATTTGTGCCACCCTGCAGCCAGAATAAATTTTTGTCTGCCAGGGGGTAGGAACTATCAGAAGTGTCTGCCGACTGGGAAAACATCTTCTAATAGGTGCCCAAATACCATACATAAAATTTAGCTTTTACAAAATAACGAAAGTTGACTTTTAATTTGGTTAACTTTCAATGTAGAAAAATTAAAATTAATAGCTTTAAAGCTATAACTTTTTGTTAGGACACTCTGTATAAACCAAAATATTTTTGAAATATCCGCGATTAAAAACACTATAACTTTTATAAAAAAGTTTTTCGTATCTTGTTAAATAACAGAAATATTGGACTTAATCGGACATTTAAGCCACCCTGCAGCCAGACTAAATTTTTGTCTGCCAGGGGAAGGAACTATCAGAAGTGTCTGCCGAGTGGGGAAATATCTTCCTATAAGTACCCAAGTAACATACACAAAATTAGGGTTACAATTAAAAAAAACTTCACAGCTATTACATTTTTTGGGACACTCTGTATAAACCAAAATATTTTTAGGACATCCGCGTTTAAAAACAATATAAATTTTATAAAAAAGGTTTTGTCATCAGTTGATAAATAACAGAAATATTGGACTTAATCTGACATTTGAGCCACCCTGCAGCCAGACTAAATTTTTGTCTACTAGGTTGTAGGAATTATTAGAAGTGTGTGCCGACTGGGGAAATTTTTTTAAACTTTTTATTTAGTTAACTTTAAAGGTAGAAAATTTGAGGTTAAAATAAAAAAAAGATAACTTTACAGTTATTACTTTTTTTGGGACACTCTGTATAAACCAAAATATTTTCACGACATCCGCGTTTAAAAACACTATAACTTTTATAAAAAGAGTGTTTTCATATCTTGTTAAATAACAGAAATATTGGACTTACTCGGACAATTGGGCCCCTACAGCCAGACCAAATTTTTGTCTGCCACAGGGCAGGAACTCTCAGAACTGTCTGCCGACTGGGGAAATATCTTCTAATAGGTACCCAAGTAACATACATAAAATTCAGCTTTTACAAAATGACGAAAGTTAGCTTTCAATTTGGTCACCTTTGGTACCTGGTACCTGCCAAAGCCACTATGAGTCAAACTTATTCTCCCATCGCTTCTACCTATGTTGGAAGAATGCGCTGACAAAGTTTCAGCTTTTACAAAATGACGAAGGTCTGCCGCTCACGGGCTCTTACTCTAATAAGTTAAAGTTTAATAATTCAGATCAGGCCTTTTTTTGTTTCTTAACGTTTCCTTAAGTATATCGCAAAAGTCTCCGTTAATAATTTCCATGTTTCTTGTTCTGCTTTATTTGGCAGATAAATAATAAATATTAAGATTATAAAACAAAAACGTCAGATCGTTTGGTATCGTTCTGCGTTAAAATATTTTCAAAATAAAAATAAAATAAAAAATTACAATTTTGACCTTACAGTAAATGAGTCGTATATTTTTTAGAATATGGTCATTTTGTTTATTAACCATAAGGTAAAAATTGCATATTTTTTATTTTTTTTGCCTTTTATTTAATGATGTCTAGATGGATACATTTTAGAATAAGTAAGAGTGGCACCGATAGTTTGTGTCAAAATCAAAACTATGTAGATACGAAAAAAAGCAGGAGACTAAAAAGTTGTATTTGTAGTTGTTAACTTAGAAAACAACAAAAAAAAATCAGTGGCGTATTTTTTTTCTTAATAATATTGGCTCTAGTGTCCATTGAGACGCTACTGTACCCAATAATTTTAACCTAATTATTAAGCATCTTGTTCCTTAAACGTTGGGCAAATTGGTTTAAGAATATTGAAAATATTATTTATAAATTACAAAGAAACTATAAAGTTCTGAAATTTCGGACATATGTTCATACGAATTAGAGTCTAGCCAAAGAACCACCTTAATTTTTGGTTTGATCCAAATCTTATGCTAGGTTAGTTAGAAAAGATATTTTATGTAAATACTTACGTTGATTATAAAGCCTTGTTAAAATAAGATCGAATGGTGTCATTGCTATACTTATTGCTACTCCCCCAATCATACTTCCCAGAAATGACTTGAGAATTGGTTTATCTGTAATACTGTATGTATCAATAAATTGTTTAGCATAATCAAATGACATTAGTTGTGATGAACCCCCACAAATGCTCTGGGCACCGAAGCTGCAGCTCCTCGGAATAAACCTTTTATCTATAATAGAAATAGATATTTAATAGTATAACTTCAAACTACAATAATTACCAAAAAAAAAAATGTTATTTATACACAGGGCTTTATATTTTTTCCATATTAAATAGTTTAGTTTTCGAAAAAAAGGTTCAAAAATAATGTATAATATTCAAAAGTGTGATTTTAAGTTCATCTTAAGAAAAAAACCTTCAAATGAACCTATGTCTTAGGCCGTGTTTCCACGGGCCACTTTTTAAAGTTGATATGGACCACAAAAAGTGTTTCCATAGTAGCCAATTCGACCACAAAATTTTTAGCATTGTTGGAAAACGGAACTACAAGCTGGCGACAGTAGACCAACCACTTTTTGTGGCCCATATCAACTTCAAAAAGTGGCCCGTGGAAACACGGCCTTACTTTTAAAACACGATAGTAAAACCCAAAAAAAATGTTTCTTGTTTTACAATATCAACGGGGTGTTTCAAAATTTACCACAAATATTTTAAAGGGCATATTTTTCGTCAAATCACCATTTTTAATATAAATATATGTTCTAAAATTCCCATTCTCATTTAATTAACATGAAAAAAAACAAATGAAAATTAAAAACTCAAGAAAAATAAAGAGGTACTTTTTTAAATGGGACACACTGTATATTATGTCACCATTAGAAAGATCTTCTTTCGCCTTTAAAAAGCTTTACCAAAATACCCCATTTGATATATCTATCTTTAATAGTTTCGGAAATATGGCCATTTAAATCAGGATATAATTTCCATTACCACTACAGACTCAGCTTAGTGCCGTAGATGGGTATAATGGAAATTATATCCTACTATTTTTCAGATTTAGGTAGTCATATTTTAAAAACTATTAAAGATAGATATATCCTTACACTACAAAAATACCACAAATATAGTATGTTTTTAAAGATTTTAAAAGACCTTCATTTTCCTTGATTTTTGGATGCACATTTGTTTCTTTTTTATACTTAAAAGGTACAAACAGTACGAAACAGGACCTTTTTTCTATTCTTCTTGGTTAAAGTTTAAAGTGCGTGGCAAAATATAAATGAAAACCTGTTCACATTATTAACGCAATTTTTACAAAACCACTTTGGTTTTTTTAAATTAAGTCTTTGAGCTTCCTAAAACCACAAGACAATGCTGGATTATCTTTACAAAATGACTAGTTATAGCCATTTAAAAAGTACTGAATTTTAAAAATAAAAAAAAGTTTGCAATAATTTTAAACTGTAACCAGACTTTAATAATCTTACTTTGTTTTAGAGTTTTATAAAGCTTAAAAACTTAACTTTAAGAAAATAAACAGATTTTTTCCATGTTAATTAAATGAGAAACTAAAATAAAAATAGCGACCCCTTAGAGTTGAGCTATAGTGCTCATATTTGGTGAGGATTTTTTTACATCTAACAGAAACATTTAAGAGGGTAAGACTTAATAAAAATACAAATGTTTTTAAAGCACCCTACTGTCTATGCTTAATAGTAGCACCCCTCAGAGCTACGGCCATTGCAAGTTGAAAAATATTTTTTTGAACTGTGGCCTCGTTTTTGCATAAAATTTAATGAAAATTTGTACACCTCTATTACTGTAAGCGGTTTATTTATAGTTTGTCCTTAAAAAGGTAAAACCCAATGATGACCGAAATTGTATGTGTATGTTTTTTTTTTATTCAAACAATAAATTTCAAAGAGTAAACATTTTAAATAAAATTGCATACAAGAAAAGTGCCATGCAAGAAACTAGGGCTCCCCGCACATGGGTCGTTCTAGAAGCGGCGAGAACGAGATTCGCTAACTTTTCGATAGTGTGTAAGCATATTCGCGTTTCAAGGTGCAACATTTGTATAGGAACGTAAGTTTGGGACTTACGAGGGTAACTGTTTTACAATAATAATGTTAAACATGGTTGTAAAGAAGCTAAATGCTAAAAAAATTTGTGATTTCTGCTTCAAAACGCGAATATGCCTACAGGCATTTAAATCACGTCCTCATCGCTGTTTTACCGACCCATGTGCGGAAAGCCTTACTGTAAAAACAGCCTAACGCTGCTTATGGCATAAAATAAGAATTCCTAAAATTAAAGCTACTGTTTATGTGGATCAAATTTACATCTCAAAAAAATAGATGTTTATCCATACCGGGTGTCAACGCATCTATTAGACAAGCCATAACTTCTAGCGTATAAAACATATTAAAATGAGACTTTGTATAGGTAAGTAGAATGAAAAGAGGAGAGTTTTTGCATATTTTATACCTTTTCGTTACTTCCGGTTTAAACGACAATGACTCCAAATTTGAATTTTTAAATGAAACACTCTGTATATTTTACCATTTTTTGATTCCTGAGACAATTCTAAATGGTAATTTGTCATTTTTAAAAGTTTTTACGCCTACTTGATTTTATGAGAGCTCTTTGTATTATTGCATCTGGGTGGCTATAATTCTTTATTTATGACCTTATTTTTATTCCGACCGCAAATTCATTGGTATCGTTAAATTTGTCAAAAAATCCTTTATTCGAAAAGTTCTTGTCTAAAAGAAGTTGTTATTTGAAAAATTATAGTTAGACACGAAAATGTAACTTCGCCAAATTGTTTTATACCTATCTGTCAAACTAGTCACTAAAACTTTGCTATTGTATTTTTCTAACATCACCTGAGGTCCCTAGATTCATTTGAGTTTAATCATGGCCGCCTAGATGCAATAATAAAAATGGCTCTAAAAACCCAGGTTTTTAGAGTCATTTAAAATTTAAAATTGAAGTCATTTCCGGTTAAATAGGAAATGACTGCGAAATTAAAAATATGCGTAAACACACCTCTGCTTATACCATTTACCTTTACCAAGTTATGGCCTGTCTAATCAATTCGTTGACACCCGGTATACTTATAAATTACTGAAATTTACATACCCCATTAGCACCATAAATCTTTCTTAGTGCTTTAAATGACCCCTCGTGGTTATGTTGATAACCAACTGCAATAGCTGAGGTAGCTTGCGATTGTAAATGAGTTTTTACAAGAAAAAACGGACTTGATAGAACCTGTCCAATCACAGCTCCTACTCCAGTAATTAAGACACTTTGAACAAATATTATGTTTCCTTGTTTGTCTTTTAAGTATCCTGCAGAATCCGCTACACCATACACACCTGCAAATTACTTTGTGTTAGGAACTTAATTTTAAAATAAATCGTAGATTCAGGTAGGTATCTTTTAAAATAATTTAAAGTTGTGTTGTTACGTAAATGCTTAGAAATGATGATCTTTAGCTTTAGTAATGAATAAATGACCAAATTTACACAATTTTATACAGGGTGTCCGATAATTAATGATTTACAGGAAAACCAGATATTTCCCTGCCAAAATATTAGGATTTAACCAAATATACCTATTTCCAAAAGTGAATAATAAGGTAGATACAGGGTGTCAAAGTGAAATAAATATTTTTAATTTATTTTGATAATTTTTTCGTTTTAAATATTTTAATAACACTCGGTATCTATGGGTTTTTGACATGAACTATTTAGATTTAATATTAATTTTTATGTGTAAACAAGAGGCTACACTACTTTTAATTTCTCTTTGCGTCAAAAATTGTTTGTAACCATCAGTTAACTCGCCTGTGCTTTCTGCACAGCAAAGGTATACTTTCTTAAAATCGCTTCAAGAATTAGTTTTCTAGATATTCGCGTTTAAGTTATTTAGTGCAACCGAAAATGCCCTAAACAGAATATCTACAGACTGTCCACGGACGGGGTTTACAAGAGAACAATTGGACCAAAAATTTAATTTTTCAAAAAAAAACAATTTTTTTGATAAAAATTTTTTGCTCATAAAACAAATATGATGCACAAAGAGAAAATGTCGATTTTGTATACAAGATTTGCAAAAACTTTAATAAACAATTTTTATTTAAGAGTAAACTACCTTTATTTTTTATTTTTAAGCAAAATTTACAAGGTATACCTTTTTGTGTAGAAAACATAGGAGAGTTTAGTGGTTTACTTAGATGGTACATACAGAGTATCACAAAAGAGTTGCGAGGTTTTAGGGAAATTAAAAGTGGTGTAGCTAGCAATCTCTAGTTTACACATTAAAATCATTATAAGATCTAAATAGCTCATGTCAAAAACCCTTAGATCCCAAGTTTTATTAAAATATTCGAATTTTATCAAAAATAAATTATCGAAATATATTTTTTTCACTTTTACATCCTGTACTTCCTAATTATTAACTTTCGGATATAAGTATAGTTATGTTTTGTTAAATAATAATATTTTGCCATGTGAAATCTGTGTCTTTTCTGTGTACCCTAAATTATAGGACACCCTATGTATACAAAATAAGTGATTGTTATTCTAATAGAATTCTTACAATAAATTGTTTTGATTTAAAAATGCGATCTTAATATTTTTCAAATAATTTGTATTTAATAATAAATGTGTTTTATGCATGGGTACAATATTTTTGTACTAAGTAATTTAAATATTCGTTGGCTAAATTTTTAAAATGACTGAAAATAATTGAAGATTAGGTAACATAAATTACTGGAAAAGTGAATAAATCAAACTATAATACGAAGATGTGTTAAAAAAATGAGAAAAGTTCCCTTATTAAAAAAAAATAAAATGTTAAACAGAAAAGTTATTTAGAATAAAGTTTATTATGTCTAACTTAGTCCAGGCGAAATACCTGATTGCAGAAAAAATCCCTTATAGCAAACTACTGGTATCTTTTTGTTAAATGCATCATAAATATGTAAAAAAGTAGTCTGGACCAAAAACTCCGTTAGGGGTGAAGGGGTGGTTTTTAATGAAAATGTTTTTGTAATTTCTAGCTAAACAATGCATCATCCTATAAAAAGTTAAATACAAAAGTTGTTGACAATAAAAAAACTACAACTTTATGTAATAATCATTTTTACCTTAGCCTAAACAATTTGTGACAAACGTACAAAAAATTGTTTTTTTGGTTTTTAATTTTATCTTCTACAGAAATGGTTTGATTAAGCTGAAATTTAAAGAAAATATAAGTTATAGTTCTTAATATATTGTATTTTTGTCAATAATAAATATCCAACAGGTATTATAAAAACTTACTTAAAAAAAAATGAAAATTTTCAACCGCCATTTTGATTCATTTTGGTTCGCTAAGGGCTATTTTTTTAGTTTTTTATGATTTTTTAATAAATATAATAAAACATATATATTTTAAATGAGAAAAAAACAAATAATAAAAAAACACAAACAGCTTACTTTCGTCGAAAAATTATTGTTACTTATTAAAATTGTTATTTTATTTTTTTTTATAATTTTGTAAAGTTTGTAAACATTTTTAAATGTGAAACTTGGATTAAAGGTACAGTGTAATCGGTGTATCCTAGGATGAGTATTTCATGAAGACAAATAGAACAAAATGTTTGAATTTTAAATTGGCATTTTGGAAAAACTGGTTGCCTGGTCCAAAACTAGGAAATACAAAATTTTACTCTGATGGTAATATACAGGCTTTAAATATGAAAAATGACATAGAGTAAAACACATTTATTTTTAAAAGTAGATCAAAATTGTATAAATATTTTGTTAAAGAGAATTAACTAACCAAAACATTAAAGTAACACAAATTTTTGGTATTTTTTTATGTAAAATTCCATTCTCTACATTTGCATATACAATTTTGTTCTATTTTAAAAATAAAAGTACCTACCTACTTTACTCTATAGCTCATTTTTCATATTTTTAGTTATTACTTGCCCTCTATATTACCAATCGGAATAAAATTTTGTATTTTTTAATTTTGAACTAGACGACCAGTTTCTCTAAAATGCCGATTTAAAATTCGTACATTTTAGTTTTATTTTTCCTCTTGTAACACTCATTCTGGGACACACTGGTATTTATACCTGTAATTCAACATTCACATTCAAAATGTTTCTAAACTGCTACACAATTATTAACAACGTAGTATTTACCGCGAAATTTAAATTAATTTTATTTAAAAGTATGACAGGGTGTTTCAACTCTATTTATACACGAAACAACTATGTCCGATATGCCCTGTACAAGCTAGAAAAAAACTTTAAAAAAAACATGTTTTTGTAACGCTACTTTTATTGAGAGTATTGGTAAATACACTAAGTGTCTCAGAAACAAAACTATTATTCTCAAGTAAGTATTTTTTAAATGGAACGCCCTGAATGTTTTGACCAGTTCAGACTTGCTAATAAATTCTTCATTAAAAATGCACTATACGAAAATTCTTTAGGATTTTAGAATAAGGAAATGAATAAGTATCTAAAATATTAAATAAATAATTTCATATTATCACGTTACCTGCCAATCCAAACTATTTTTAATTATTTAGAGTGGATATACTACTTTTTACTTTACTTTTTACCTTTAATAATTATATCGACATTTAAAATAACAGTTTTCATATTTTGTTTTTTTTTCTTTTTTTTATTGAAGTATTTTTTAAAAGTTGACAAAAAAAGGAAAAAATTAGACCTTAGTGAACCTTTTTGATGCAAAAAATCAAAATAGCGGTAGATTTTTTAAAGTAAGTTTTTATAATAACGGCTGGATATTTATCGATGAAAGAAATACCATTAAATATCTTTTAAAAAAATATAATATTTTGTTTAAATTTAAACTTTCAGAAAACAAATAAACTATATAAAAAAACCTACTTTCTGCCATTTAACGCATAAAAATAATTGTCTAAAATTCTAATGAAATGGTAAAAAAGGTAATTTTAAATAACGAAAAAAAATAATAAAAAAGTAAATATGACGCCATGACGTGGTATTTTAACACAACCTTTTATTTGCAATAAATAAAATAGCAACAAAATTTAAATATTTTCTTGTTATTTCATTTTTTTTTCACATACATAAAATTAACTACTTACTGCATAAAAACAACTTTTATGAGGATTAAAATTTTCTGACAAATTCAAATTAAAAAATTCCCATTTTTTGTACACTTAACAGACCACACTGTATAACGATTTTAAAATTTTAATCACTTGAATTTTTGAGACCCTGTATTAAATAGAAAATTTGTAATAAAAAAGCAATAATAATATTAAAGTTAAATAAATAAATATAGAAATATGTATATTAAATAAAACTAAATTAACTTACCAAATCTTGCTCCGTTTAAAAACAGTTGTACCCACAAAGCTGGAACTAAGCCTTTTGGAGAGCCAAAATGCCGTCGTTTTTTGCTACGACATATCCAGCATGAAAAACATTTTTGTAATGTACAGAGTGTTGGCCTTTTGCCTTTAGTTCTCCTTGTAACTGCAGACGTGTTTTTAAAACTTCCAATGGATTTGTAAATACACATGCACCCATAGCGGCCGTGCCGCCGATGACAAATTCCATGTTTCTTGATTTATATTATTTTGGTATCTAGTATCTAGTAAATCTATCAATTTTGAACTATTTTGGTGACATTTTTTTAACCAATTCTAAAGCCAAAAACATCTTGTTTAATATAAAAATTATTAAAATTTTTGCGACATCATTGCTTATACTAAATATTATAATATGTATAATACGTACTAATGATAAAATTATTATCTTTTAACAGAGATTCTTATTATAAAGGTTATAACATTAAATAAATGTCACATATTATCGTAAACTAATGAATTCACAGTAGTGTTTAGTAATATTTATGTTTTGTAATGATAGATGGACCCAATCAAAATACATTTTAGTGTTAGTAAACATTACAAAAACATAATAATGTAGCTTAACAATATTTCATAAATTTTGGTTTATGCTCGGTTATTTTGACTTGCAAGTTGTAAGTACCTCGCTTCGATATCACCTAAGGAAATATTACGATACTACATAGTTTTAGGTACTTAAATATATGTACACAATAAACTATACAGTGCCTGCTGTCATATTTTATAGACCAAAAAGATGGGTATTTTTATACAGTGCGGTTTTTAAAATTCCTTTTATCCCTAACTTTTGAATGAGACAGGATATTAAGGTCAGGAATAATTTTGATAAAAGTGTATTACCAAAACACCTTTTTGGCGTAAAAATTCTATTTTTTTTATGGGAAGGGGAGGGGTTCATGTAGCACTTCTTTTAAAGTTCTTTCGATCCTCTACTCAACAGCGCTTTGTTATTGGAAATCGTCCCAGCCTGCCCAGCCATTCCAAACGTACAAGCGAGTGAAATTTAATTTAAATACAGGGTGTTTCACAACTTATCCGACAAACTTTAAAAGTTAATTCCTTTTATATGCAACCGAACTAAAAATTAGAAAATAATTTTTCATTAAAAAAAATATTGTAACTTCATAGTAAAAAGCGTGGGGTGCATTTTACTATTTTTTCATAACTTTTCCATCATAGATATTGGCAAATATAATAATTATAACATTTAATATATTAAGCACCCCACGCTTTTTACTATGAAGTTACAATATTTTTTTTAATGAAAAATTATTTTCTAATTTTTAGTTCGGTTGCATATAAAAGCGTGTTTTTTAGTTTTTTAAACTATTAATTATTTTTCATTTTTTAGTTCGTTATATCAATTAACTTTGCTACTCTTGACAAAATGGCAGAAAAAATTTTTTAGTGAACAAGAGTAGCAAAGTTTGAAATGTTGCCAACAGATGGCAACCCACTAAAAAATTTCTTCGCAATTGAGTAGCAAAGTTTGGAATGTTGCCAACAGATGGCAACCCAGGTGTTGTTTTATAATATAATGGAATTTTTTTTCCTGGCGATCAAAAACAAGATAACGGGATACTGTTTGCAGATTATTGCATTGTCATGGGTCCTTAATACGTGTGCAAAGTTTCAAAGAAATCGAATAGCTGGAAGTTGGTTAAAATTAGGCTCAAAGATTCCGTTACATAGATGGATAGATAGTTACAACCCAAGTTAATAAAAGCGTGTTAAAAGAATGTTAATTTTTATTAATTGCACATTATGTATTATGTATACATTACACATAATGTAATTTTATTATGGAATCCTTGAGTAATGGTGCAACTAACCCTATATTTTTATTGTTCATAAAAATTGAACACCCATGGTGCAACTAACCAAATTGTGTAAAAACTAAAAAATTTCTTCTTCATTTAATAGCAAAGTTTGAAATGTTGCCAACAGATGGCATCCTAGGTGTTGTTTTTATAATATAATGGAATTTTTTTCCTGGCGATTCAAAAAAGATAACGGGATACTGTTTTTAAATTATTGCATCTTCATCGGTCCTTGACACGTGTGCAAAGTTTCAAAGAAATCGAATAGCTGGAAGTTGGTTAAAATTAGGCTCAAAGATTCCGTTACATAGATAGATAGATAGATAGATAGTTACAACCCAAGTTAATAAAAGCGTGTTAAAAATGCCCCTGCACAATAAATCAATATTCTATTACAAATAAGCTTTTATTTAACCTTTTTATGCAAATTTGGTTTAATATAAAACACATGAGTTAAATAATTTCTGTTTTTACTAAATATAAATACGAAACCTATGTAAAATACAGGGTGTCCGATTATATTTTGATCCATTTTGATCGGGAATAACATTAGAAGAAACAATTTTAAGATGCAATTTTTGCATAGCTTGCTTAGATTTTTTAAAAGTTATTCATCGTCTTGTCGCCATTTGATTTCAACATTCCGTTAACACAAAAACAAAATGGCCGTTTTTCCGATATAGGGCAACTTTATTTTTATTTCAAAAAATGTAACATAATCTATGGCTATTTCCAGAAATAATAGAGTTATTGATCTCTAAAAAATTGACTGCATGCCAATTAAGAGTTATTTTTGTACCAAGGGCCGCGGCTGAAAGTTGTTGCCCGAGCTCCGCGAGGGCAACAATTAGCTGTGGGCGCAAAGTGCTTTACGCCAGAGGTGCAAACAATATTTTTTGTACGACTGAAATTATTATACAAGCATTCTCTGTAAATAGAAGAAAATTAACCAGCTTTCAAACTGTAATCCGTATACTTTTAAAATATGTTTATTTAAATAAATTGTGGTTAAAAAAAGGGGCACTATTTAATTTTATTATTGTTTTTAAAATTTATAAATGTGGACGTTTTTGATACTTTTTTTCCCTAGGGCGTAAAAGGTCTATTTTACGCCCTCATTTATAGATGCGAGCGTTTTTATTACTTTTTCCCTAGGGCGTAAAGTGTAATTTTACGCCCTTAAATGGGGACGTAAAATTGTATTTTACGCCCGGGCGTACATAAAAATTATTACTTGACAATAAAAATTTGCTACATACAAGGTTACAGAAAAAGTACAGCAACTATAGTGACCTAGAAGAAAGTGTTTAAACGAAATCGGTATTATTAAAAGAAACAGGTTTAATTTTCAGCATTTCTATTAGTAAACAATAGAAGGCGCTCGTGATGATCATAGAGTTTTGAAACAGTGTTGCAGGCATAACATTATGTAATAGAATTTATCCCATTTTTAACACGCTTTTATTAACTTGTGTTGTAACTATCTGGCTATCTATGTAACGGAATCTTTGAGCCTAATTTTAACCAACTTCCAGCTATTCGATTTCTTTGAAACTTTGCACACGTATTAAGGACCCATGACAATGGAATAATCTGCAAACAGTATCCCGTTATCCTGCTTTGGATCGCCAGGAAAAAGAAATTCCATTATATTATAAAAACAAAACATGGGTTGCCATCTGTTGGCAAAATTCCAAACTTTGCTACTCAATGGCGAAAAAATTTTTAGTGGGTTGCCATCTGTTGGCAACATTCCAAACTTTGCTACTCTTGTTCACTAAAAAATTTTTTCGCCATTTTGTCAAGAGTAGCAAAGTTAATTGATATAACGAACTAAAAATGAAAAATAATTAATAGTTTAAAAAACTAAAAAACACGCTTTATATGCAACCGAACTAAAAATTAGAAAATAATTTTTCATTAAAAAAAATATTGTCATTTCATAGTAAAAAGCGTGGGGTGCTTAATATATTAAATGTTATAATTATTATATTTGCCAATATCTATGATGGAAAAGTTATGAAAAATAGTAAAATGCACCCCACGCTTTTTACTATGAAATGACAATATTTTTTTAATGAAAAATTATTTTCTAATTTTTAATCTCGGTTGCATATAAAAGCGTGTTTTTTAGTTTTTTAAACTATTAATTTTTAATTTAACAGCAATCTTGGGAAATTTTAGCACCTAATATATAATTTTTAAAAATGTTTTTTGTTCTGGTTAAATAGAAACTCTTTAAAATTAAGTAGTGTCCTCTATAATGTCTTATTTAAAAACAAATATTTTCTACTTTACTTTTGTACTAATTTTTATACATATACAATGTATACAGTAACCCTAGAAACCTTATAATCGTATCTAGTACCCTCAAGTGAGATTTAGAACTATAAGTTAGACAAAAAAACACGCCCATTTTTAAAGTATGTCGATTACACATCTTCCTCTAGGTTACCATAACAGCAACAAAGCTATACGTTGTTTACATGGCCGTATTATCCATTAGGCTGACTAGGCTACAGCCTAGGGCGCCATGAAAAAACATGAAAAAATAGGCGCCAGACAGGGGAGTAATAGGCGTGAAAAGAAGGGAATGATTTTTTTTGCTGTTCAAAAATTTTTTGGTTGAAAATAGGCGCTCCGGAAATTCTAGCCTAGGGCACCCCAAACAGTTAATACGGCCCTGGCTGTTTACAAAATAATAATTGCAGTACGGCCAGATAATTTTTTTAACACTTTTGGTAATATTGCGGAACACCTATAGTTTTGTTGCCGTATTTTTTTCTCTGTAACCTTGTATATAGCAAATTTTTTTGTCAAATAATAATCCAAATTACCATGTAGTCAATTTTTTAAAGATCAATAATTTTATTATATTTGAGGCGTCTATATGCAAAACCCGACATCTCAAGAAATTGTAAGTTGGCGGACCCACTTCGTACCGAAAGGATTTTTTTTAAATTTTAAAATATAAATGTCTTAAGAGTTTGTGGGTACAATTTTTTATTTTTAAATTATAATAAAATTCTGGGTGCAAATGCCGACGAATTTCAAATTTTTTAAATGCAAGACTCGACATTGGTAATACTTACTTGCAAAAGCCGACATTTATAATTTAATTTATGAAATTACCTGAAATCTATTACCTATAGGCTTTTTTTAAATATATAATATCGTTACGTTATCATTAAGAGTTTTTTAATTGCTACTTGGTAACAATTACCTAAAATGTTAATATTTTAATCATTTTTTGTAATTTCCCAAGAATTAGGTTGCATGGAGATGTAGGATTTTCTATCTAGACGCCTCATTTGGAAATGGCGATAGCTAATGCTTTATTTTTTAAAGGGGAAATATTGAATTTTAAGACGGTGATAAAATATACATGGTGTTGCATTTAAAATAACAAAGTTTTTCTATGTCGGAAATCGTTATTTTGTTTTTATGCTAACGGAATATCATAACCAAATGGCTTTTGAAACTTTACAAAAATCTTAGTCTTTCTGCAAAAACCGCATTTTAATATATTTATTTGTTCTAACGTTATTGGCGATCAAAATGGGTCAAAATATAGTCGGACACCCTGAATTTGAAAATAAAATTACCAAGAATTTAGATTTTTATTAATATTTATCTGAACTATTTTCAAAAGTAATAAAGTAGGTAGCACAACAACCAAACAATGAAATTAAAGTAGTTCGTCCAATAGGGAAAAATCTGGCAGCTGAAAATTCAGTTTTTAACGATGCAATTTTAAGGGACAAACAGTGCATTATTTCGTAGTTTTTAGATTTTTCTTCAAAAGATTCTTTCACTTTTAAACATGCTGCCGTGAGTTTATCCTTTTCGCCTTTGGTAAAATCGCAAACAAAAATACACACTGTGATTGGTACCTAAAAATAGATAGAAAGTTTAAAAATTTTATAAAGATAGGCCTCAGTTAGCAGCCTATAAAAAAAAAGTAATAATAGTTAGTTACTATACTAGGGAAAAAGTTCTAGATTTCAGCTCGAGGTTGTGTTGTCACTTGACGTGAAGCGAAGGGCCACAATAAACCAAGAGCTAAAATCTAAAACTTTTCCCGGGTTTAGTACACTATTTTTTTCTGTGTCATTTTCATATGTGGTCGTGGAAAAAGTATTTTTCCTAATTTTTACTCTTGCATTTATATTCCTCGGATACCTCAGCGGCCACCCTCTATAAAGCATTTCATTTTCCTTATGGTATTTGCGCTTTAAATATCCTATTGGTATTTTTTTATTATAAAAATTAAACTTCTTATTTATGAAACTTGTAGTATTTTTTGCACTGGCTAGCGGTTTTAGCCGCTTTCTGATAAAATTCGACAAATAAAAGCTGTATTAAAAAAACCTAATTTATTGTAAACATTTACAGACTGTAATTGTAGTATACTGACCACAATTCTTGTATCTATTCTATGTGCAAAAATATGTAATGTTGGCTTATACCTATTTAAACTGAAATAGCAGATTTCACACAACTTTGTAACAACACCAATTATGGTTTTTAAGGAACTTAAAAAAAAGAAACATTGGTTAAATGTTTGTTACAAGGAGTCATGCAGGGGACTTGAGTTGCCATATAGCAACAATAATACTTTGAAAAACAGAATAGTTTTTTAGAACTTTATGGTCAATTATTTAAAAAAAATACTTTTCAGCTACAAAGAAATATAAATTTAAAAAGTGTGTCTAGGGATGGACTTAACTATTCCTTCAATTTTTTAATTTTCTATACTTTGAAAAAGTTATATTTGTTTTGTCTAAAGTTCTAAAAGCTTCAATATATTTTTTTTATATAATACAAAGGCCAGTTTAAAATAAAAAAATATTACTTTAAAGAAAAAAAAGAATAATTTTAAAACTACTTTATTAAATAACAAAAAAAAGTCAGACATTTTTTTCATTGCTTATGATTACTAATGAAAATAAGGTGTAACCTGAAAAAGCAAGGTTTTTCATTGAAAAATTGTTATTGTAGATTTTGTTTTAAAATATTATCAAAAAAGTAACAAATTATGTAAACACAAAAAGTAAATATTTAATCAACAAAAAGTTAAAATTACGTTTACTCTTTCGTGCTATTTATAGGTATGTAGGAATAAGAAGTAAAAACATTATTTATTACCGAATATTTTTATTTGCCAATATAACATTCTTTTAATTTTATATCTTTTTGTATATTATAGAGCAATTCTTTTTAACGCTTTAATTTACTTTTTATTTACTAAATTTTAAAAATTTGTTTTGTTAATTAAAAAAACATACTTTCTGAAAAGTTAACTTTAATGTTTCTTAGAAACGATAACTAATAGAAAAATATTTGTCAAACACTTTTGATTACTTTTTTATGCTTTGTAGGGTGTTTGACAACTTATCCGACAAACTTTAAGAGCTAATTCTACAACAAAAATAAGAAAAACTTTATATAAACATATGTCCTAAACGCCTTAATTTTTGAATTACGGGGTGCTAAAAATTATTGTTTTTTTAATATAAAAGGATTTAGTGGACGCCTCCGATGCATCAAAAAATATTTTTTGGCATACAAAAAATATTCTTTACCCTAGTTGTTTATGAGGGGTTTATAGTAACTATTTTTTAGGAAAAAAAGGTACACAATTGCATTTTTTAAATAATTTTTTTAATTTCCATTTAAAAAACCCTTTAAAACAAATTTGGTTTCATGAATTTTTTAAATTAATGGCCGGTTTTCGCGCCAATAAATAGAAACTATTTTTGTGCTTAGTGAAATCCCTACCTAATTAAAGAATAGAATAAAGAACAAAAGCTATTTATACTGTAAAATTTGATATTATTGATACGAAATGTCCATGCCGAGAAATGGGTTTCATTTATTTATGCAAAAACCGTACATTAAATTTAAAAAATCAAGGGATCAAATTCTTTTCAAGCCTAATGGAAATTTAAAAATATATTTTTATTTTAGAAAAATGCACCATTTTTTTAATAAAAAATTTTTACCCCAAACTTCTCATGGACGACACTGGTAATTTCTTTTTCTTGTATGCCAAAAATGCCTTTTGGTGCATAGAAAGCGTACACCCATCTTTTTTAAAATATTTAAATTGGTATTAAAGTTATAACATAGAAAAATAATATTTTTTTTTTAAATTTTAACACCCCGTAGTTCAAAACCTAAGACGTTAAGGACATATGTTCCTATAAAGTTTTTTTTAGTTTTTATTGTAGAATACGCCTTTAAAGTTTTTCGAATAATTTGTTGAACACCATGTATAATTAGGTGATTTTAAAATATGTAGCATATCCTTTCCTCCCTTAACACCAAGAAATCGTCTGGGCTGGACGGCATACCAGCAATCGTTTTAAAAAATGTGCTCCAGAACTTGCACCAATCTTAACTCGGCTCTTTCGAATTTCTTACGACACAGGTATCTTTCCGGAGAGCTGGAAGGCTGCACGTGTTCAACCTACTCCCAAGAAAGGATCTAAATCGCTTCCATCTAACTATAGACCAATTTCAATTCTCTCAGTTCTTTGTAAAGTAATGGAAAAATTAATTAATTCACAAATTCTTAAGTACTTGGAAAAACACAAAATTTTGCACGACAGGCAGTATGGATTTCGCCACAAAAGATCTACAGCAGATCTTCTTTCCTTCGTATCACACTGTTGGAATAAGTCTCTTGAGTTTCTAGGTGAGTCCCAGATCGTTGCTCTTGATATATCCAAAGCTTTTGACCAGGTCTGGCATGCAGCACTTCTTAATAAACTTCCCTCCTATGGTCTTTCAACTAAACTCTGTACTTGGCTCTCTAGTTATCTATCTGATCGACGTATATCAGTTATTGTGGACGGCCATTCTTCAAGCTTTCACCAAATAAATGCTGGAGTCCCTCAGGGCTCAGTTCTGGCACCAACATTGTTTCTTCTTCACATCAACGACCTTCTCTCGTCCACAACTAATTCCATTCATAGTTTCGCCGACGATAGTACCCCTTCACTCCAGTTTTCAGGTTCCTAAACCCATCACTAAACCTGACTTGGAAAATAAACGCAGAGCGATGCAGATATCTCTTTCGCAGGATCTTAATTTAATATTGGATTGGGGCGCCAAAAATCTCGTCCATTTTAATGCATCCAAAACACAGTCATGTTCCTTGTCGCGAAAAGAGTCATCAAATACTCATCCTCTACTTATGAGCGGCCAAGTTCTACAGAGCAAAGACACCTTCAATCTCGTGGGCGTCACATTTGAAAGTAACCTTAACTGGCATAAACACATTGTATCTATAGCCACGGCAGCTTCAAAAAAGCTTGGATTTCTCTTTCGAGCTAAAAAGTATTTTTCCGCTTCTAATTTATACACTTTATATGTTTCCCAAATCCGACCTCCCTTGGAATATTGTTCTCATATCTGGGGCATGGCGTCCCCAACAACCCTGAGCATTCTTGATTCTATTCAAAGAAGAGCTGTTCGTCTCATTAATGATCCTTCACTTACAGAAAGGCTTCCCTCTCTTGCCCATCGTCGGGCTGTGGGCGATTTATCGCTTTTTTATAGGTACTTCCATGGCTTCTGCTCTGAAGAATTGACCAGTATAGTTCCTCCACTCACGGTTCCCAACAGAGAAACTCGTGGTTCCGCGCATATGCATCCCTATACGGTCCAACTGGACAGGCCCCGAACTTCTCACTTTGTTCGTTCTTTTATCCCTAGAGTTTCTAGATTGTGGAACCTGCTGCCCGCGGAGGTCTTTCCTTCCCCCCAAATCTTCAAGTATTTAAGTCCCGTGTCAACAAACTCCCTCTTACCTCGCTTAAGACACCCACGGTACGTTAGTATTTAGGCTTTTAGCCTTCGTGGTTTGTCCAAAGATAAAAAAAAAAAAATGTACATGCTGTCCAAATTATATTTATACAGAAAATAATTTAGTAAAAGATGCAAACAAAATAAGATAAAAAATGTTTCTTTAGATACACTTATTTTATTAAGAGTATTAGTAAATATACAATATGTCCAAGATAAGGATCCTAAGCATGGGAATCTCAGTACCTATTGAAGATATAGCTTAGGTTAAATAAAAAAGTTGTGTTTATTAAAGCCTATTTACATTCCGTTTAAAAACTAAAAATTTTCATGGCCTGCTGAGATATTTGGCACGAACGAAAATTTAACATGATCGATTTTATTTTCTTCTGACTTTATTTGAAGACATATGAAAAAATTAAAAACACTTTTTTATTGGCACTTTTTAGTTACTACATAATGGTATTTTTAGATTTTATATCCGACGTTTCGTTTTCAATAAACCATCATCAACTATATTTTTGTATATGGCTTAAAAAAAGTACACTCTGTATCTGATCCCATTTTTTATTACAAATTCAACCATGTATCACATTTTATATTTTAAATTTTAGTTAAAATAAAAATTGCCTTTTCTATTTTTTAAAGGTATTTTTAGTGGGCCTTGCAAACAAATGCTTTCACGTTAATACCTCTTACCGTGTCTGTAACATAATTTGATGTCATAATAAATTAGTTATTGTTGTTATTACCCTGTTTGTCGAGTTGTTGTTTTTGGAGCAATTATTCTTATTGTTACTGTTGTCTTTATTATTTTTTATTGGTGAATAGTTAATATCTATTATGTTATTATCGTCGAATATGCCGGGTGGCCATTATAGCCATGAAGAAAAGTTTGACATGCTAACGTGCTACATTTTGTGCCACAAAAATACTGTAAATACAGCAACAATGTATCTTTATATATATTCAGAAAGAAAACAGCCATGTAATTCCATTTTGTTACAGCTGGCTCGAAATTTAAAAGTCTCGAAAAAGGAATCTTCAAAAGAAACCCAGAATAGTTAATGTTTTAAAAGCAGTTGTTGCGAATCCTGAGGTATCAACTTGGAAAATTAAACAAAATGTATGAGTAGCCAAATCCACAGCTCAATTTCTTTTGCGTGAAAATAGATATCACCCCTATAAATTTAATATTTGCCAAGGACTTAAACCGGGAGATTTCGAACGGCGCCGATATTTTTGCGAGTGGTATACACGCACGTGTGAAGAAAATTTAAATTTCTCTTCAAAAAAATATGGTCCGACGAAAGTATGGTCACTAATTATGGTATCTTTAACCGTCGCAATACGCATTGTCAGGCTCAACAAATTCCGCGTGTTAAGAAAATATCTAAACATCAAGAACGTGTTGGGTTTATATGTGGTGTGAAATTTTAGGAACTAAAATACTAGGTCCATTTATTTACCATAATTCATTAACTGCAGAATCGATACCTTCAATTATTTCTGTGGCACAAAATGAAGCACGTTAGCATGTCAAACTTTTCTTCATGGCTATAATGGCCACCCGGAATATTCGACGATAATAACACAATATATATATTAACTATTCACCAATAAACAATAATAAAGACAACAGTAATAATAAGAACAATTGCTCTAAAAACAACAACTTGACAAACATGGTAATAACGATAATTACTTTTTTATCATGCATGACATTAAATTGTGTTACAGACTCGGTAACAGGTATTAACGTCAAAGCATTTGTTTGCAAGGCCTACTTAAAAATACCTTTAAAAATAGAAAAAATGCATTTTTCCTTTAAATTAAACTTTAAAATATGACATGTGATACATTGTTTAATTTGTAATAAAAAATGGGATCAGATACAGTGTGTACTTTTTTCGAGCCATATAAAAAAATAAAGTTGATGATGGTTTCTTGAAAACGAAACGTCGGATATAAAATATAAAAACAACATCATGTAGAAAAAGTGCCAATGAAAAAGTGTTATTAGTTTTTTCAAGTCTCTTCAAATAAGGTCAGAAGAAAATAAAATCGATCATGTCAAATTTTCGTTCTTGCCAAATATCTCAGCAGGCCATGAACATTTTTTGAGTTTTTAAACGGCATGTAAATAAGCTTTAAAAAACACAACTTTGTCCTAATTTTACCTAAGCTGTATCTCCAACAGGTACTGAGATTCCCATGCTTAGGATCCCTATTTTGGACACACTGTATAGGGAGAGTCAAAAAGTAAATTTTGAGGTCAAGTAGATTTTTTTGTAAACATTCTCTATATTGTACAGCAAGTTTTATTATGGATTTTTAAATATCAGATAAATCATCATCCTTAGACAAACTGTATCAAAAAAATATATAAAATCCGTTAATGGGTTAAAGTTACAATTCCTTTTTTAATTTGTTTTTTAACAAAAGAAATGTCAAAACAAATTTAAAAAATACCGACTAACAATTTTAATATATTAGAAAACCGTCATACAACCAAAAAAAAGGGCTTGTGAAGGGGAGAGTGATAATGATCCCCCTAAGAAAAAATAATTGTAGAAATGTACCTAACATCTTTTTTATATTCTGTATATGTTATGGGCAACATTAATAATTTCTTTATGTTTAACACATAACATTATTGTAATAATCTTTATTATTTTTAGTAAAAATACCTATTAAAAAATGCAAATGCTTGTTATACCCCTCGGGTATGGGTAAAATAATTCCTCTAAAATAAACACACGAAAATTGAAAAAAAACAGAACTTTAAAATATACAAAACATTATTATTAATCCTATTCTTAAATGGCTTTAAAAAATCAGAGCATAGGTCCTACACAGTTTTTTTTTTGGTTTGCTTACTTCTGCTTATGGGCCCATTTTAAAACAGCTTCTTTATTAAAATTAGCCTTTTTAAACATATTTTTCTCTTTATCTTTATTGGAAGAATTATTATTATATTATACAGCTATGTAAGCTCAACAAAAAGTATAAGGGTAAACTTTCAATAAACACTACATATCCTATAAAGAACTTATAAAAGTTTTATAGCTTATTTTACACCAAACACAAAAAGCAAACATACACTTACTGCCTTTTTGTTTTGAACTAAAATATCTCCTGGAAAGTTCCCTATTAAAAGACGATTAGTGGGGGATTGTTGCCACGTATTGGTGTTTAGATGGTTGTACAGGTATAGCCAAAACTTACGGAATAATGTTAACCAGAAGGGCTCATTTTTCTCCACTCTTCCCTACTAATAAAAATATACACAAACAAATGTGTCTAGAATAAACGATTTTTGCTTTTTTTTCAAAACTAATTTTAACTAACTGCGAAGGTAAAATAGCTCTAGAACTACTACTTACCAGTTGATTAATTAATAGTAAAGCGTGAAACCAACTAAGTCCAATTCGTCGCATAAATACACAAAGATATAAGCAGTGTTCAAAAGCATTAACCATAATCAACATAAGCTGAACTTCAAAAATATCCTTAAAACATTTTACTATTTTGTCAAGTCGTAAAGCCAATACCTCTATTTTTTTAACAGTTTGTAATATATTTTTGGTATTTTCTGAATCTATAAATTTAATTTTTAATACTTCTTCTTTTACCCAATAATATCTAGTTTTTATAGCTGTTAACAAAGTTGACATAATAATGCACATTAGAACGGAGTAATACAAAATAATAAAACCCGCTATGGAGTACCAAAAAATAAAATATTTTTTAAAGATCTTTTAATTTTTCTCGTTGAATAAAAATAACCAACATAAAATTCTAGTAACATTCCAAACAGCCAAAGTATTAAATACAGTTTGCCATTTTGAGAAACGTTCTTCTCAAAATTGGACTTTTTAATTGCCAATAATTTATCCACCAATGAAAACTTTGAAAAAGTTGTTGCCAACTTATTCTTTTTGTATAAGAATTAATTATTGCATTAAGCATAATTAAGCTTTGGGTTAACATTAATGTAGAACCCAATGTTTTAAAAGCAATGTCATGTTTTTTAAAACTCTATTGCGCTCCTTTAAACTTGCACCAGATAAAAGAATTGTTAGAGCCACAAAAAGCATTACCTTTTTTTGTAAATTTTCTCTCGAGGTAAAGTGTTGTTCTGAAAATCGAAGTAAGGAAAAATACTAAAAGCTTGTGCAAACTTTCCAATCGAATAAAAAAGTAAACTTTGTTAGTGGCTTCCATACTCATTACCATTCTATCTTGACCAATTTACTTATATAATATACGCCTATTGCGACATAAAAATATTTATTTATTTTAAAAGCTTCCATCTAATTTGTATTGTAGGACTAAATAAATTATTAGGCAGTATACAATATTAGATTAATTACTAAACAATAACCACAGGGTGATTCATTTTAGTTGAAACTACCGAGTACCTTATATAGAGCAAGATACCGCATATACCATGCGTGTATGCATATTTTCTAGCTTGAGCCGATGGCCAATTTACAGTTACCAAGTGCTAAAGGTAAATAAAAATAGAACTTATTATTTTTTAAATCTCAGTGGTGATTTTTATGTATATTATTACAAATTCATGATTAATACTCGTCTGATACCAGACTCATTTTGGCGGCCATAATTTATACGCTTTAAAACTTCCAAAAAAATAACGTAACTTTACTTATAATCTCAGTCTTGATTTATAATACTTGGGTAACTAATTCAATAATAATTTTTGCAAGAAACCAGACCAATCAGAGGGGCCTAACACTTCCCCAGACACACACAAAGGCTTGCTATGTATATGAACGCGATCGTGAGTGTAGATAGTTTTATACAATTTGTAATTAATAATTTAATTATTAATCCAATTGGTCTTCAGTAATAATGAAGAACAATGTTTACGTTTATTATTACCAATAATTACTGCATAATTAAAAAAACAGTGTGTTCCAGGATAGGTTTTACAAGAGGACAAATGGAACATTTTTAAGTGTTTAAACGTCATTTTAGAAAAATTGGTCGCATGGTAAAAACTAAGAAATACAAAATTTTACTCGTATTAGTTTTATACAGAGCGAGTTAAAACTAAAAATTCTTAGAAGTTAACTACCTTTATTTTTAGAAGTAGAACAATATTGTAGACAATTTAATTTAAAGTTAAAGCATGAAAGTAAAAATAAATGTTTATGTCAATTATTTAAATTACGCATTACAACTTAAATAATGGGCTAAAAAGAGCGAAATTTAAAAGAAAATTTAATTTTATTTTAATTGCTTAGTCAGTCAAGTTAATGCGTATTGTAAAAAAATTAAAAAACATGTTTTTTCATTTTAATTTTTTAACTTTAAATTTTGGCTCTAAATTCAATTCTCTACAACATTTGCTTATACAATAATGTTTTATTTTTAAAAATTAAAGTACTTTGCTTTAAAAAGTTTTTCATATTTTTAGTTATAACTCTATACTACCAATCAAAGTAGAATTTGGTATTCATTAGTTTTGGACTATTAAACCAGTTTTCCGAAAATGTCGTTTTAAAATTTAAAATGTTTGGTTTATTTGTCATCTTGTAACACCTATCCTGGGACAAACTGTATATTTTTAATTATGCGTCAATTATTGATATTACCATTACTCTTTATTATTACTAAAGACCGATTAGATTATTAATTAAATTAGGAATAACAAATATTATAAAACTATCCACAATCACGATCGCGTTCATATATGTATATAGCAAGTCTATGTGTGTGTCTGGGGAAGTGTTAGGCCCCTCTGATTGGTCAGGCTCCTTGCAAAAATTATTATTGAATTAGTTCCCTAAATATGACATATAAAAATTAAGACTAAGTATTTAACTCACTAAGTAGAGTTACATTATTTTTTTTAAGTTTTAAAACGCCTAGTATAAATAATGGCCGCCGAACTGAATCTGGTATTAGACGAGTATTAATTATGAATTTTAAGAAAAATAAGTACTATCTTTATCTACTTTTAGCACCTGGTACCTGTAAATTCGCCGTCGGCTCAAGCTAGAAAATATGCATACACGCATGGTATATACTAGCACTACAATATTTGATATATTTTATTTCTGAAAAAAGAAGGAAGGTCTGGGGGCACTGGAATCTTTGACTATTAGTCACTACATGTACAGGGTTATTGATTAGATTTTGACCACCCCTGTAACTTTTTTATTTTTAAGCTACGGACCTGATTTTTTACCAACTTATAGGAAATAAAACGTATTTTTAGAAAAACAAGAAAATATTATACAGAGTGTCACAAAAAATTTGGACATATCAATGTTACTTTTTTTAATGGAACACCCTATATATTTGTAGAAAGTTAAAGAGCCCTTAGAGAGACCTTTTCAAAAATATAGAATATGATGTATTTATCTTTCATAGTTTTCGAGCTATCAGAGTATAAAATATTATTATTCACTTAGATTTAAAATAGGAGATTTTTCGAAATTATTTTTCAAGACTCTATAGTCTAACAAATCATAGACTAAATCTTAACTAAGTCAGAAGTATACCTTCAATACGTAAGTTTGCCCTGAATCTCATTTATTACTGTTTTTATTAATGGAATAATTCGTCATACCTACTCGTAGTCAACTTCCATATTATTTTATTTAATTAGTGACAGCTTATTAAAATTCCTCTCACAGTAGAAGAAAAACGGGATATTTACGAAATAGTTATAAAAACTAATTACAATAAACGTCAAGCGCAGTTACAATATGCTAGGCGATATGGAGAAGATAAGAATTATTCTAGTTTGAATACTTATCGTAATGGTTATAAACAGGTAACGGAAACACTATCATTTAAGAGAAAGAAACAAACAATAATTCGAGATGAAAACTACTATCCTGACAAATTGAATATTGTGCTACATGTTCAAGGTAAGTTGTTTTGGGTTTCTTTTTTTTATTCAAAACTTCTAATTTTTAGAAAATCCGTGCACTTCCATATCCAAGGCTACACTAGAACTAGGAAAAATTTAATATAAAATACAGAATACATTAGCCAAATATAATTTTCACCCCTACAAAATTTTACCAGTCCAGTATTTAACAGTTGAGCATAAAAAACCGATTAGATTTTGATGAATATGATGAATCTTTTAGAACAAGATGGTCTTTTATTTAACAAAATTGTTTGGAATGACGAATCAGTGTTTTAAACGGTTTTAAAATTTAATAGACAGGATAGTCATGTTTGGGCTTAAGAAAACCCCTCGTGCTATTAGTCAAGTTAAACGTTCTAATCGTTCATCCGTAAATGTGTGGTGTGGAATTTTAAATAACAGGGTAATAGGACCCATATTTTTTAATGGTTCTTTAAACGGAGACCGATACTTGGATTTAGTCTAAGATGTTGTTCAAAATTTGCCAGACAATAATAAAGTTTTGTGGCAACAAGATGGTGCTCTATACCATAATATCGATCTTGTAACTCGTTTCCTAAATGACAGATTTCCCGTCTGGCTTGGAAGATTTGGCAGTATAAGATGGCCCGCTTATAGCCCAAATTTGACAGTTATGGACTCATTTCTGTGGGGTTACCTCAAAGGAAAATTGGACCAGATAGCACCCGAGAAAATGACACGTGAAAACATCCGACGTTGTATAACAGAAGAGATTGCGGCACTAAACACTAATAATCAAGGTCACATTTTGGCTGCAATAGAGAGACAAAGACGCATCTATTTAAAATGTATCGAAGTGGATGGGGGCCATGTAGAACATTTAGCAGTTTAACATTATAATATTTATTTTTGATTTTCATATTAGTATGTAGTAGGTAATAATTGATTGATAATACCTAGGATAATACATAGTTGTTTACACACTCTTGTAATTATTATTGTGTCATTATTTGTAATTTTAAACCCTGATAGATCGAAAAATATAAAAGATAAATACATCATGTTATATATTTTGAAAAGGTCTCTTTAAGGGTTCTTTAACTTTCTACAAATATACAGGGTGTTCTGTTAAAAATATATTAACATTTATTTGTCCAAATTTTTTGGGACACCCTGTATAATATTTTCTCATTTTTCTAAAAGATACGTTTAATTTCCCATAATTTGGTAAAACATTCAGGGGCGTAGCTTTGAAAATAAAAAAGTTACGGGGGTGGTCAAAATCTAGTCAATAACCCTGTACATATGTATGTATGTATACGTATGTATGCATAGATTTTTAAAACTACTTAACAAATTTTTATGCAGTTTTTTTTTAAGTAGATAGAGTGACTCAAGGAAAAGATTTATATGTACAATAGCATGCCTAATATATTAGAGAACCACTGATAAAATTAAAATTTCTAATGAGGAGTCGTAAATAAACACATTTCTTTGCGCTTACATTGCAAACGCTGGCTGGTATAGGAATTGGGAAATGGTTTTGGTTAGTTTTGTTTAGTTCTGGTTAGCTTTAATCAATTCTGGTTAAATCTAAATCTGGTTATATAAAAATTAACGCGTGCAAAGTCGAGCGCAAAAGCTAGTTATTAATAAGGATAGAACCTTTTTGCAAACTTAACAGCTCATTCACACGACACAGTACGGTACGGGAATTTAATCAAAACGATATTGCGATGTTCACACGATGCGACATAAAGGTCACACAACTGCAAATATAAGTCTGTTATACTACGCTTTAAATTACTCCTGATCGTAAAATAAACCTTGACAAATAAGGTAACATGGTGTTCAATGCATTAAAAAAAATCTTGTCACCTCAAAATTATTTTTTTATGTATTATGTATTACAAAATTACGGTTTCGCGACCCCGGCATTTCCTATACATCAGTGGAGCACCGACGCAGTACATTTCTAATTCAAACGTGGAACCACCCAGTCAGCAGGTCGAGTAACCTAGTTTATAAGCTTAAAATAAGTAGGTTGCAATATTTTGTGGTAAGCATAATTTTAAATATAAATACAACCAATTATACCTAGGCTAGTCAGTTTCAGTTTATACTGTGTACTTAATAAACGTCTAAAATAATATACATAGGTATTTTTAAAAAGCCCTTCTGACGTTACCAACCCAGTAACTGGCGCAGTCGCAAGGTCAGTGAAAGACCCCTTAAGAACCCTCGACGTTTTTAAACGTTTGTTCACTGGCTAGTCGGTTCAGTTTATACTGTGTACTTAATAAACGTCTGAAATAATATACATAGGTATTTTTAAAAAGTACTTTTGACGTTACCAACCCGGTAACTGGCGCAGTCGCAAGGTCAGTGAAAGACCCCTTACGAACCCTCGCCGTTTTTAAACGTTTGTTCACTGAAGTAAACTGTATTCATTCATATATCGTTCTGACTTAAGGACTTCGATTATATTGCCTCCAATAAATCTTCCTACCGGCCGGCAGGGCCAGGTAGACTTTACTTTTACATTGAGAAGCAATTGAAATATTGATAGATAGATATAAATTGTCTAAAAATATGTAAAAATGTGTAAAGAGGTATGTAGTTAGTATTTCTAAACATAATTTTGGGTACTAGGTAACTTTTATTACAATTTGAATTTTTAAGGAAATAATATGAATAATATGGTTACCTACCTAATTAAGTAAGGTATAATGAAAACTACTTGGCCTTTTGTGTAATTTGATAAATAGGTAAAGGTAGGTACCTTAAAAATAAATTTCGGTAGGCAAAAATCAATTGTAATAAAAAAGGTATACCTTAATTACCTATACCTACCTGAATTTTTCAAAAAGGAGTTTGGGTATATTTATGCCCTTAGAACAGTAAATGGCTTAGTATTTTCCAAAATGTGGCGAACGTGGAGTGAATCTGACGATGAAGCAAGCGACAACGAGCAGCAAGCAAGTAGTACAGCAAGCAGCAAGAGAAAGCATCTTTCTGTTGATGCTAAAGAAATAGTAAAGAATGTATATTCAACTTTAAGAAACGATGTTTCCATACAAGCAGCTTTGGAAGAAACGTGCAGGTTAACGAAAATACCAAAGTCTACCATACGCGATATTGTTAAAAAACCGATAGTCATGAGAAAGAAAAGATGCGATTCTGGTACTGCCACAAAACTTGATGTAAGTGATAAAGACCTAATTCGACGAAAATCTATAAAATGTATGAAGAGCAAAAATATACCAACATTGGACACCTTAATGAAGAGACTAGAAATGGACGAAAGTGGCATACAGTGTGGCAGAACAACATTGTGGAAGACTGTGAAAAAACTAGGATTCAAATTTAAGAAGATCGACAAAAAACAAGTGCTGATGGAATCGCAACGACTACGGAAATGGAGATTAGAATATCTTACGAAAATAGATATGTATAGAAGTCAAGGAAGGTCGATTATTTACTTGGATGAAACGTGGTACGATACCCATGACACGCCATCAAAAGGTTGGGACGATTCAAGTGGTAAATGTAACACAAAAGCACCATCCAACAGAGGTAAGCGGATAACAATTATACATGCGGGATCAAAAGACGGATGGGTTCCAAATGCTTTATCACTGAGTGCAAAAAATATAAAGACTCTTCTCTTGACTACCATGACGACACAACTGCACATTTATTTGAAGACTGGTTTAAAAATAAGTTAATTCCCAATATTCCCCCTCAAAGTGTTATTGTTATGGATAACGCTAGCTATCATAGTAGGCAATTAAACAAACACCCTTGTTCGAGTGACACCAAAGCAATTATTCAAGAATTTATGCACGCCAATGATATTTATTTTCATGAAAATTATTCAAAAAACCAATTACTTGAAGTATTAAAATGTTTTAATATAGAGAAAAATATATTTGTGATGAGTTTGCAAATAGCATGGGACATTCAGTTTTAAGGCTTCCACCATATCACTGCATTTTTAACCCTATAGAACATATTTGGCATCAATTGAAATCGCAAGTTAGACGAAACAACAGTTCACCGACTTTAAATAGTTTTGTATTAGGCATTATCACCAGGGAAATAGATAAAATACCAGTAAATAGTTGGAGCAACAGCGTAGATCACGTAATTAAAGTTGAACAATCATATACCACACTTTCAAGTAATGTTAAGGAGTTAATTATACAGTTAGGGGATGATAGTGATAGTGACACTGATTTAATTGAATAGGTCCTAATAATAATTATAAGTTGTAATATTTTTAGATACTTTTCATTTTATATTGTATATTGTATTTTTAAAAGCTTTTTATTTATTTATTTTTTTAAATGATTAAGTAGGTAGTATCCCTAGGTATATTTTATAAATTTTGTTCCTATTAATAATAAAATATGTGATTATCAATGTGTTTCTATTTTTAATTTCCTATAAAAAAAGTAAATTCCACCCTGTTCTGTTCAAATATTATAGCAGGTTAACACCTGGCTAAAGAGCCTGCCGACAATAGGGGACAAAAGGGTCGTTTATTGGCCTCTAGAAGTCAGAACGAAATATGTCTGAATGTGCTTTACCAGCCTTCCTGTGGGAAACCTTTAAAGTTCGTCCCAAAAGAAAAACCAGTTCGGTTAAGAAAAAATCCTGAAGAGCGAAAATATTAAAAAAAAATTTGAAGAAAGAAGAGTATGCTCCCTTGCATTATCTTCCTAGTGTAATCAATTCATGTGTTGCTACAGATACATCAAGAATTAGCAAGTAGACTAACGGCCCTATTAACCATTTTCATAGTTGTCAGCCTGATAGTTATCTGTAAGATTTATCTTTCTAATAATATTTTTTAAGCTGGCATTTACTACATATTGACTTCATATTAAATGCTACAACTAACTCAACTCCAAAAAAGAAAAAATAACATACAGAGCTCAAATGACTAAGGTTTTTCTTTTAAAATAAAAAATCACTTTATCTGACAGCTAAACGGCTATTAGCCTGATAAATATTTATCAGAGATTAGTGAACACGACTGTTGTGCCCTAACACACAAATAGAGAAATTCAAGCTTTTTGAAGCTGTCGTGGCTATAAATATAATGTGTTTATGCTAGTTAAGGTTATTCCCAAATGTGACGCCCACAAAATTGAAAGTATCTCTACAAAAATTGGCCGCTCATAAGTAAAGGATGAATATTTAATGACTCTTTTTGCGACAAAGAAAATGATTGTGTTTTGCATGCATTAAAATATACGCAATTTTTGGCATTTCAATCTAGTATTAAGTTAAGAGGTGCGTTTTATTGCTGCCATTCCGAAATCGGAATGGTACAAAAATAGCTTTTTCATGCAAATTCCACCGGTTTCTGAGCTGGTGGAATGTTGGTTTGGAGTGGGGAAAAAACAGCTGTTCATACATCAATGATTTTAAAGTTCCTCCTTCTTCTAAACGGATATTTACAACACCCAAAATATTTATAATTTAAATTAATTTATATAACGGCATTTATCTTTTTCTTTTGGGGCCATCCGTGGTTGTTGCAAAGTTTGATTTTTTACTTTAAGGTTATGTTGAGGCCTTTTTACAATTGACATTTAACTTTTTTCCTTTAAACCGTTTTGTTGCTAGCACTTTCTTTGTCAACCCAGAAGACTGCAACATAACGCGCCTAAGGTTCTTATAGAGGAGTGGATAAGTTCCACTACGGCATAGCCTGGGACACAAGACCCCCAACTTGTGGTCCCTCGATTTGTCGAATTTAATCTACGACTCTAACGAACGACTATGCTCTACGCTCTACGCTAACGTTGCAGACTAGCTGTACGGCAGTCCGCAGACCCACACTATTTTCTTATAGGAGCGAAGTCGTCATACCAGAGCCGTTGGCCTAGGAAACGTATTACCGATTTACGACTAGACCTTCTGGCCTCTGATTTCACGCAATATAAAGGCTATTATAAGGTGGTCTCTCCTCAGCTTATGCCAATGCGGGCGGATCAACGGAGAACCAAGCCCCAACTTTGGAATCTACACCACCGCCGAGATGCCTCATGGTCCTATGGGTCAAGTCTATAGGCAAATGTATTACAAAAATAACAACGCTGGAGTTCAATTTGACCCCCACGCGTCAACTTAAGGGTTTAAAGACCATAGGAGGAAAGTTAATTAAGGAGCGCGGCATGCCAGACCTGGTCAAAAGCTTTGGATATATCAAGAGCAATGATCTGGGACTCACCTAGAAACTCAAGATACTTATTCCAGCAGTGCAATGCAAAGGAAAGCTGCTGTAGATCTTGTTTGGCAAAATCCATACTGCCTGTTATGCAAAGTTTTGTGTTTTTCTAAGTAATTAAGGATTTGTAAATTAATAAATATCTCCATTACTTTACAGAAAACTGAGGGAAGTAAAATTGATCTATAGTTAGGTGGAAGAGATTTAGATCCTTTCTTGGGAATAGGTTAAACACGTGCAGCTTTCCAGCTCTCCGAAAATACATTTGTCATAAGAAATTTGAAAGAGCCGAGTTAAAATGGTTGTAAGTTCTGGAGCGAACTTTTTAATGCTGAGCGGGGCCCAAAATTAAGATGTCCTGACCCAGAACTTCGCAGAACGAGAACTCTCTTACTCGGGACCTCGTCAATTTGCGCCAAGGCCCAAGTAAAACACCCCAACATTTCTACGAGAAAGAGATAGGAATTCTTGGTACTATTTCCAACTACATAGGACTCACAATGGCGACCAGGCAATTAAAGAGGGTAAGAAAATAGTTTTCCACTAACAGGCATTATCAATTTTTTTTGGTAGGTCTTAAGGAACCTTTAGGATCAATAGTTCGTGCCATGAGACCCAAAGATCTTGCAGAAACCATGACATTTATCCAAGAAGAACACAACATCCGCTATCTTCAAAGGAACTTTAGTTTTACCAAACCTTTTAGCCAAAAGCCGTCTCACCTCCAAAAAAATTGCCTTAACACCAACCGACGTTTGTGAGTGAGTGAGTGGGCAATGCTCATTATTTTAATTTTCAAGGCCTTAGTTCCAACAACAAAATGCAGCATCGCACAGATCCACACCCAGACCCGTTATGCAGCCTCTTAGATTTCATCTGAACCAACAAGCAAGGCCAAATATATGGAATACACCAAGACCCTTTAACCTTGTGAAACCATTCTCAAGAATATTGTGCCAAAATTCCTATCTTTCCCGAATTTAACTCTACACAAATATTTAAGTGTTATCTTGTCAAATTTTATTAAACTTTTGATGGGCATATAGACCTTAATAATCTTAAACTTTTTAAAAGCAAGTTAGACCTTTCTGAATCAAAACCTGTTACCAAAAACTACCACTCTTCCTATTGAATACTATAAAACCAAGAAAACCCAATTTATACACCCTCCATTTGGAAGCGGAAATAATACCAAAGTTTGTCTTCCAGTCAAAGAAACAGAAGGCACTATTACCATTCCAAGACAAAACATTCAAGGAACCATTCTTTGAGAGACACTTACAAAAGCATGTAGCCAGCTAGCCTGGACAGAATTGTTTAACCCCACCGAAGAAACCATCCAGACTGCACTAACCGACCCAGTCAAGAGATGTCAAATCGACTTGGAACTGTATTACCTTAACTCAAACATAACGTTAAAAGAAACAGCTATCATCATCTAAGAACCGGAAATAAAGAGAAAACATCTAAATCTCGAAGAAGAAAGATCAATAAGAAATTTTTAATCATCCAGACCAGCCACTGACTTTCACAAAGCAAATTAAATATCATATTAAAACCCAAGACAAAATACCAGTCTTTACAAAGTCATACCGCTATCCACATGTTCACAAAGATGAAGTTAAGAATTAAATACCATCCATTCAGTGTGTCAAGACTGATCGGAAGTCAATTATCTAAACACGGTCATACTAAATATTTATGTGATGGATGTTTGGTTTATTTTAGTACCGAAACCGGTTTAAAAGCTCATCAGGAGCATGACTGCAATCATGTTTCAATTAAGTTACTAACTACGGAATTGCGTAAGGATAAATATGGTAAAGACGTTCCTGCGAATATCCTTAAATTGAAAAATTTTGAAAAGAAATTAAAAATACTTTTGTTGTATATGCAGATTTTGAAACCGCTGTAGTACCCATTGAAGCAGAGGAAAATGAGCTAAACCCCGATGAATCATACACTATTAAAACACATAAACATATCCCTTATTCTTTCGCCTACTATATTAAATGTTCTTTCGATGATTCTAAATCTGTTTTTAAAACCTATAGGGGAGATAATGCTAGCGAAAAATTTATAGAGTTTTTGGAAAGTGATTGTAAAACACTTTACAATAATCATCTAAAAACACCAATTCCTATGTCTTCTCTAACTGTTCAACAACAGATCGAGTTTAATTCGGCGACTATATGTCATATTTGCGAAAAACCATTTATTGTAGAAGATGAAAGAGTAAGAGGTTACTGCCATTTAACCGGGATTTTTCGAGGTGCGGCTTACTCTGTTTGCAATGTCAACTATAAAGTTCCTAAATTCATACCGGTCTTTTTCCACAACATGTCTGGCTTTGACAACCATCTGATTACGATTTTTTGATAGTTTTCGCTTTATGGCTACCGGTTTAGATAAGTTAGCCGCAAATCTAAAATCAAAACAATGCCGTGAAGCTAGGAAATATTTCCCAAACGAAAAAAATTTCAGCTTATTCGACAGAAGGGCGTCTTTCTATATTCGTATGTTGATGATATTTCAAAATTAAACGATACTAAACTACCACCGCATAAAGGGTTCTATGACAAACTAAAAAAGAAGATATCAGTAAAGAAGCTTACAAGGTGCATGGAAATATGTCTCAAAAAAGCTGCTTAGAAGCAATTTACCCAAGAATTCTTATTTTATGTAAAATATAATGAAAAATAAGAATTTGTATCTGAAAATTACACACAGAGTGGCACAAAAATATAATTTGTTTGTAATTTGTGCAAGATACCGCAAGTTGCGGCATTTAGAGCTTACAAAAAAAATTATAGTAAATTCTAATTTTTCACCTCCCAAAACCCTCTTTTAGCCAAATATTTTGACAATACACCAAACACTAATAAAAAATATTTATAAAAAAACTAATACCTGAACAAATTTTTAACCCCCGTATCTCCAAAATTATCCACTTTTGGACTAAAGTGGGAGGGGTTAGATCGTCATATTTTAGACATAGAACTAGAAAACAATATTTTTCTGCACCTTTTCATTTTATTTATTAAAAAAAAACAAATATATTTAATGCTCCTATTTTGTGTTAACAAAAATACCATTAGTTTAAAGAATTTATTTATTAGGGGAAGCATGGGCAAGTTGACATACTGAAAAGTTATGTAAATATATGTTGAACAGGGGCGGTTATATCAACTTTCTGAGGGGGGCATGAGCCGAGGAGAAGTGTGTGAGGTGGCAAAAGACAAAAATTTTTAAAGGAGGTTCAAACTTTTTAAAGAGCAAAAAAACCTTTCATTCTTTTTATAAAATTACACTAAACCTCCTTCCCACGTATTTGAAAAGTTTGAAAAGGTCCTCACTCTTCAATTCCATCATAGCCTCACCCCTCGGACCAACCTTGGGGGGACCCTCAATAAATGCCCATATTTGCCATTAGACATGTATGAAACACAATAAAATAGAAAGGATGTCGCAAGGGGAGGGGGCATGGCCTCCATGGCCCACCCCTATTACCGCTCCTGATGTTGAAAAATACAGGGATATATGGCATGTTTAAATACTTTGTGTGAAGCTTACTATATGACTTTAATTTTTGTTTATTACAGAAAGATCAATAAACATTTATTAGATAAAAATAATAGTTCGTGCAATAATTTATTTTGCCCTACCCTGAAGGGCAAGATGATATATACGAAACGTTTTTCATACAACCAAGAAAGTATTAGTTCATATTTCGCATGTGAACTTTTTGGTTTTCATAGGATGTTCCGCGCATTCTGCATTTGCCCACCTATGACACACCAGACAATGTAATCAGCCTTCATGAGGCCTATAGAACGGCTGTATAGATTATTGCATTAAAGACATGTGCAATCGTATTGTCGTCCTCATAATTGACCTCACAACTGGACTCTTTTTCACAGAAAATTCCTGTAACCGTGGTTGGTACACTCCTTTGTTCTTTTTTTTAAGGTTGTGTCTACCTGACTACCATTTGGAGAATCGACTTGCTGACCCTCTACAGTATCGTTTAAAATACTCTTCTTGACTTTATTTCGCCAATTCCTTAATTTTGTTTGTTTTTTTTTACTTTTTTTTCCAGGGATCTGCAGACATGGGCTTTCTGTAATTATATTTTAGTAATTATTTCTTTTACGACTTGTACATCTTCTTGCATTTCTTTGGGGAAGCGGCAAAATCCCTAAGACATCTTTGACAATCATTATAGAACTATGTAAAAATTCTCGTAAACTGGCCACCATTCTTACGTTAACACTTTCAAACTATTACTGGCACTAATAATCGCGCAAAAAGTCAACCAATATGGCGTTGGTTTACATGGAAAGGGTAATGTGTCAACTTGTCCGCTCATGTCAACTTGTCCACATTTCCCCTACTATTCCATTTTTTAGGCTAAAATCCTTATTAATTTTCAAAATAGAAAGTTATTTCGTTTACCGAAAACTTATTAAAGTGCAATTAACAGGTTTCGGGTAATTAAACGATTCAATTAGTTTTGTACCTAACTAAAATCGAGAACTAAAGGCGAATACCACGTTGTGTTCTTAAGATAAATGGCACAAAAGCTTCTATAAACTTTTTGCTGAACTATTTTTTAAACTAATAAAGTAGGTTGCACACAAACTAAACAATGAAATTAATGTTTTCCGATTAACTGGAAAAAATCTGGCTGCCGTAACTTCAATTTTTAGTGATTCCATTTTAAAGGATAAGCAATGCATTATTTCGTAGTTTTTAGATTTTTCTCCAAATGACTCCTTCACGTTTATACACGTTTTAGTTAGTTTGTCCTTTTCTTTCTTAGTAATGTCGCAGATATAAATGCAAACTGTTGATGGTACCTAAAAATAAACAAATATTTTATAGACCAATTAGAACTTTGCCAGGCTAAAGAAAGTATCTGCTAAACATTATTTTAAATTAAAATTTAGGTCTAGATTTAGCGTTCTTTTAAAGAACAATGTCGAATTCACGAACACCGAGAGCCTAAATAGAAATGTACTGTGAGAGTATTAAGCGAGGTAAGAGGAAATTTGTTAAGAGGCATGGGCGTATACAGCATGAGCTGAACGGTTTCGTTCATCGGCAATGCGTGAGAAGGAGACGGTCTTAATACTAGTCGGTTAAGGTTAAACAGAGAGCGAATTCACCTAAAACGCAAGGGGACACACGCATCTCCCACTTTCATTATTTCAACCGATGTCGCTGATAAATCACGCCCACTGCTTTGATAGTGAATATTACAAGTTTATTTGTATTTTATTTTCTTTCGTGTTG